>BMAW01087699.1:116286-276067 GCA_019974015.1 Nephila pilipes
GATATGGTTTCTTGGTATTTCGGTACATTTTTCTTAAGATCTATTTCCTCCGTAATGTTAACATTTTCTACATAATGATAGGAGGTTATTTCATATACTATGAACTTAAATTTTTTCTTTTAAACATTCACAGTTTTTAAGTATTGCAGAGTACTTCTAGACTAGGTACTTCTTCAGTTCTTATATACAGTGGCACAAACAATTGAGGATACACCTTACTTTTACTTGATAAATCCAACTTTCAATCAAAATAACACCTTAACCAGAAGTGCAAACGAGTTTTTATTATTAGACATAACAAAAGGTTTAATTAACAGTAAAAATAAAGAAAACTCAACGACAAAATTCTAAAATAAAATTTTTTAGAGTCATTTCAAATAAACATAAGCAGATTTTTACCTCAAAAAATTGAGGATACACAAATGAAATTTTTGTTTAACTACCACTTGATTTCTTTTTGCTTGCTACTAAAGTTTGGGAAATTTTATCCTAAACTTTTTCAACTGTTATTTCTGTCTTTTGAAGTTGGTTATGAGAATATAAAGCTGTAATTTTAAATGGAAAATGGCTCCTCGGAAAGAGACTAGTATTGATGTAAGAAAATTTATATTAAGGTTATTTAAGAAGGGAAAATCTTATCGTGAAATAGCTGAAATTGTCGGTAGAAGTCACTCATGTGTCCAGAAAATCATTGGGAAATTTAAACGCGATGGATTAATTCAAAATAAGAGTGGAAGAGGAAGGAAAAGTATTCTGAGTGATGTAGCTAAAAGGAAAATTTTAAAAGATATCAAGATTAATTCTAAACTGAGTGCAGTCAAACTAGCTGCAGAAACTTCTCGAATAATCTGCAGAAGTGTAAGTGCTGAAACTGTGAGAAATGTGATTAGACATGCTGGATATAGCAGTGGAGTAGCTAGAAAGAAACCTTTCATAAGCTTACAAAATCAGAAAAAGCGTTTGGAGTTTGCAAAAACTCATCAGTTGAAGACAAAAACTTTTGGAAGAAAGTTATATTTAGTGATGAAAGTAAATTCAACATTTTTGGAAGCGATGGTCGTCACACCGTTTGGAGAAAGCCGAACACCGCTTTGGATCCAAAAAATTTACGTCCTACAGTTAAACATGGTGGTGGCTCCGTCATGGTTTGGGGTTGTATGGCTGCAAATGGGGTAGGAAATTTAGTTTTTATAGATGGTATAATGGATCATAAGCTTTATATAGACATACTCCGCAACAATCTTAAAGAAAGTGCACAAAAATTGGGTTTAGATGGAAATTTTATATTTCAGCACGACAACGACCCCAAACACACGGCACGTAATGTCAAAATGTGGTGTCTTTTTCATTGTAAACAGCAATTGTACACACCGCCACAGTCCCCTGACATCAATGTCATAGAAAATTTGTGGGCCACACTAGAAACAGCGGTCCAAAAACACCAGATTAGAAACAAAGCCCATTTAAAGCAAGTGTTACAAGAAGAATGGGCTAAAATTTCTCCAGATACCACTAAAATTGGTCGAATCGGTACCAAGACTTTTGGAGGACATTATAAAAGCCAAAGGACATGCAACAAAATACTGATACTGTCTATGCATGTAATATATCGAAAAAATTTCATTGGTGTATCCTTAATTTTTTGAGGTAAAGATCTGCCTATGTTTACTTCAAATATTTGTGAAACTTTTAATTTTAGATATTTTTTTGTTGATTTTCGTTATTTTTACTGTAAATTAACCCTTTTATTACGTGTAAAAGTAAAAATGCGTCTTCTATTCTAGTGGATGTGTTATTTTCATTAAAAGTTGGATTTATCAAGTGAAAGTAAGGTGTATCCTCAATTGTTTGAGCCACTGTATATATATATACGGGGGGATACAAAATAGATCTCCACTGAAAGGGTTATGTATGTGTAAGGGGAATTTTTGTCGGTTCCGTGATTTTATTTTATTTACTAAATCCAAAAATGAGACATTTGGTAGAACTGATATATTTTATTATGAAAGTATAGAAGAATATATACAAGGGGGACTATTTACAAGGACATATATTACTTTGAATTCAGATCATCTCTAAAAGATAGAATGACAAAGTTTATTATGCTTCATTTATTCATATCTGGAAGTGGGAGATCTGCTTGCTCCTCTATCGTGTGCTGTACTTTCTTATTGCAAAAAAGAGGGCACTTCATGAATGCAATTCATGGTACCGACTAGTGGTGCCCTCTATCAAGTACATGATGACCTAGTTCTTACAATTCTGTTTTAAATTCAAGTGGGAATATAAGTTCGAATATTCCCCCCCCCACACTTATTTTATGCCAAATTTAAATAAACATCCCTTTTGAAAACAATGAGTTATATATAAGTATATAGATATAACTCGTTGTCTTAAAAAGGGAGGCTTATTTAAATTTGGCGTAAAATAAGTTCATTTATTACTGTCGACGCCGTCTGAGTTACCTTAATGCTCTCATGTCTTCTGAGTTTTGCCAAACAAAATATTCTCAAGGAGATTTCATGAAGGAAACATTCAATTGCTTTGTTCCCCATCATTCAATCGTCAAAAGTTTGGACATTCGGATTAACATTCTTAATTCCAATCGGGATGTGTAGTGGCTGTGTGATGGTGAAGTTTAATTTCGCAAAAGCCACATCTAGCTATGTTGCACCAAACAATGTGTAACTGTAAAATATACGTTTAAATAAATCGAAAATAGATTAAAATTGATTGACAATAAGGAGGGTCAAAAATAGAGAAAGTTCTCTACGGAATTCAGGGGAAGCGTTACCCGTGTTTACCAAAGACAGTAAACCCCAAAGGAAAGGAAAAATATCACTAAGGTATCTCGGATGAGTAATGTCTCTACTTGAGTGGCCTAGTGGTCAAGGTCGCCGACTCGCGGCTGGCGGTTTTTGTCGAGTCGTTGGTTCGAGCCTCGTTACCACTAAAGATCCACCGGGTTGTGGTGGCTCAAAGCCCTCCCGTAGGCGTGTTGTGAAATTAGGGGTGCCATTTCATTTCATTATGAGTGCCATTTCAGGTGTCGTCCTCGTCACTTGACCGAGGCTCAAAATTTTGAGGTCCGTTACCAATAACCCTTGTGTTGCCTCAAGTGCGACGTAAATGAAACCAACCAAAACTTACTTACTTGAAGATAATAATCATCTGAGAGCAAATTCTCGGCGGAAGTGATCAGAATTAATATCAAGGTCATTGGCTCAATGGAAACTAAATTAAATGTTGAAGGATGACTTAATTGACTTCATTAACATTGTTAATTAATCTCCAAATGATAATTTTTTCCATTAATGAACTCGATTTTTACTTCTGATATTTGACATTTTATACTTAATATATGCCTTGATCAGAAACTTCGTTGAATTCCACTCCAACGTTTCTGAGTTATTAAAGTTGAAAATAGATCCCCTAACGTTAAACGAGTGTTCTTAAACCTTCGATAATAAAAAAAAAATTCTAATGCGACACGAATCAAAATTTTTATTCTTAATATTATATTTATTAACAATTATTCGATTCTGAAGACAATTTTTTTAAAAATAAATAATATTATTCTGAATAAAGAAAGAATTTCTAAATGCAATTACGCTCGAAAAAGAATATTGCAACATGTATTAAAATTTTTATATAAAATCATGTCAAAAAACATCCAAATTCAATAATTCGTACTGTTCTCTATCGTAGTTAAGGTTCCGGCAACCGGCCATTTTGATTTCATGAACGCAGTGTTCCTCATATGGAACTTCTATTACCGTCCTCAAATATACGAGGTGTGGCTATAAAATAATGAGACTGACGCTGCTACAGAAGAAGTACACATGCACCATACGCCAGTGACATTACAGCTGTAACCCGTTCACTTCCAGCGTATCACATTAGATACGCTCCGAGAATGCCCGCAGCAGACCACAATATCAATAGAGATACGCTGGATGAGAACGGTTTATTTGATTTTTTAATGTTACTATACGGCGTTACAATACTGCGAAATCTGTATGGATAGGTTATTTGAAGTGTTGACCTTGGTGAAATGGGCTCGGATTTCACCTCTGACTATCAGGAGGGGAATAATTGTTAAAAGCACGTGTTGCGACGCGGCTCTTTAAATGTAATGACATGATTTAATGAGTGTACTTGCTTTCGGTTCGCTTTTTTCTTGCTTGCTTACTTCTTAAAAGTTCGAAGGAGAATTTATAGCCCTTTATGGGGGTTAGGGCTTTTGGTAGCAGATGTTCTCAGCTGTTCGTTTCATTCGGACGGTTTTTATTTGTAGCGACAGTCATGACGAAAAGGAAGTATTTATCTGATACTGAGATTTGCGAATTAATGATTGAACCTGACAGTAATGTTAGCGAAAATAATCAAAATCTATACATAGCCATTAAATGAAAAAAAAAAAGACGGAAATATGCCCTATGGTCAAAATCTAGCGTGAAGCATCGAAAGTTGACAAAATATGTGTGTAAGACATGTAACGTTGAACTACGCATTGAAGAAATTTTTTTAAATAAAATTTCCATACTGCAAAATAAGATTCATTTCTTATACCTTGATATTCCATGTAATGGTACATCATTGCACCATGAAATGTATGTAACAAATGTAAGTATATTTTGTACTTTCTTAAGAGATATGATTTTTTATGTCATAACCTTATGTATAAAACATATAATTTTTGATTAAATATTTTTTTCTTTCGTATGTATTAAATTTAATGCCTTTTTAATAATATAAGTAAAAACCAAAACATTCCAATGAATAGCCGATTTTAGAGGAATTTTTTTCACGAATTAGGCTTAATATCTAAAATCGTCTAGACACAGCGTGTCACTCCGCGGTAAGAAGCCGCGGGTCCAGAGCAGCACTTCTTTTTTCTCCCTCCGGCAGTGAAAGGGTTGGGCAAATACTTCTCCTTCGAATGTAGTGACTCTCGATTCTGTAAACAAATCCTTAGACCCGTTGCTTTCTTTCGCATAATAGTTATTTTGTTTTGTTTTATTTTACCGAGAAAAATGATAACTGAGCAAAGAATATTTGTGAAATTTCACATTAAACTTGTATAAACCGCTACTGAAACTTATAATTTATTGGAAGAAATGTATGGAAATAAATATTTATCGTGTGTGTGCAAGTGTTTTTGAGTAGTTTAAGCGTTTTCCAGATGGACAAGAAGACGTTGAAGACGATTGACACCCGGATCACCCTTGCTCTTGAAAAACGGATGACAATATCGGACAAAAATCGAAATCTGTTTCGATCAATTAAGTATTCGTGGAATTTCTGAGACTGTAGGCATCGACAAAGAATCCATACGGCAACTTTTCCTACCCAGTCAATGCGCCGACTCATTCCACATTGTCTGTCAAACGGTTTCTAGTCAGGTACTGCATTCCAGTGTTAGACCACCCGTCTTATTCGCCGGATCTTGTGCCATGCGACATTAATCTGTTTCCTAAGGTGAAATCTGTATCAAAAGGAACAAGATTTGAGGCCTTTGAAGTTGTGATAGAGAAAGCGGCTGAAGGAGTTGACAGAAGACTTGCCACACTGTTTCGAATAATGGAATATTCGCATGAAGCGTTGTATGGATAGAGGAGGGGGTGTATAGTGAAATTGATAGTAAGTAAATATGTGTGACATAAGAATAAAATGTTTTACAGCATCAGTCTCGTTATTTAATAGCCACAACTTGTATGCTATTTTATCTATTTGAATGCAAAAAGTGCACCCAAAAGTGTAAAAAACAATGATGGTTTCTGCGGAATTACATTTTCTTCCCGATTTTCAAAAAAAAAAAAAAAAAAAAAAAAAAAAAAAGAAAATATTAAATATTTATTAAAGTCGGCCCCAAATGAATCGTTTTAATAGGGGTAAAATTTTCTTAATTATCGGAGGGAAAATATAATTCTTCAGAAACCTTTGTTACATTTTTCTTTGTCGGATGCACTTTTCTGCATTCCAATAAGCAAAATAGTATAGATTTAAGGATCCGATAGAATTAACATTACATTCATGAAATCAAAATGGCTGGTAGGCGCGAGCGCTAAAGAAATATTCAGTTTCGAAATTATGATCAGACATCACGGAGACTTAAGGGACCATATAATAGCTTATAATTTCCCGGTTCTCTTGTCACGTGGTGTTAAAAAGAGGAAAATATAGGATGTTTGCGATATAATATCTGAACTTGAAGATTAAAGAATACAAAACTAAAGAAGTTACAAATCTTTTGGGAAAATTAAATTTAAAATAATAATTTGTAATGCACGCGTAGTATTTTGTTCTTCAACCATTACTAAACTTAACTAAAAGAACCAAGAACAATAATTTGAAGTAATCGAAAGTCCAGTTATGTTAATAAACAATTTATTACCTTCTAATCGCTGTATTCGCTGTTAACTGGACTTGTCCATCTAACTTTGAGTTAAGAAACCAATATTAACAATAAGCAAACCTCTAGTTTAATCTTTATTCACCATTCTCCGGTTACTTAACTGCGGGGTTTTAAACCTGCGGATTACCGATTGAATCTCATTGGTCTAAGTAGAAACCGTGATATCGACTGATTCGTTTATATGTTAGTTGTATACATTTATACATTAACTTCATTTCTATTAATGTAATTATATTTCTTACATTATTGAAGAAAAAAACCCAGCTGTAATTTTGTACTTCGAATTATAGTTCTTTTTTATTTGTTTTGCAATCAAAATAATTTTAATCAGAAGTTGAGTTTAATGTTTTGAAAAGGAATCAACAATATTGAAGTAAATGTATTATTTATTCTAAGCTACAAGAAAAAGGTATGTAATTAAATATTCCATATACTATTTCACATTCAATAATTAGCTAGCGTTATGATTCTCCCAAACTTTGCTTTCTTTTTCTTATATAAACAAATATTATTTTATCAAATACAATTTTTACTTGTATGGTTTAATATAAAATATAGTGCAGAAATTGAAATTCTGATTGTGAATAATGAGCACATACCGAAACTTATGCCATTGATAATGATATAATTTATAAAAAATATTTTATTTTCCTTTTTAAAATTATATTCTTAATGGAAATGATACCTTTAAAATAAAGAAAAACATAAGTTTGAGGAATAGAAAGACTTAAATTCTATAAATCTTAAATACAGCTTAACAATCTGTTATGTTGCATTGTCGTGCAAAAGTGATTTTTTTGTTTTTCCCAGCGAACACCAAAACTTCAGTTTTACTTTGCAATTCATCTCATCACAAGCATATTTTTAAAAGAATATTTTTTATGTTATTAAATATTTTAATTAAAGAATATTAAATTAAAGAATATTTTTTAGTTGTTAAATTATGTAAATAAATATTAAAACATCAAAAGTTCTTTTCCATTATATCTTAATTATCTGACAAAGTTCATTGAATAATGAGTATTTAGCTCGGGATTTTAATGAATGAATGAGATCAATTAGATAATAAGTAAAAATGTTTCACATATCGAACAAAAGAGCTGGATAATATGCTTGACTTTATATTAAGGTGAACATTTACAAGTGTTTCTACAATTTAATGATTGATATATGAATATAAAGTTTGTCTCATGTATCAAATACAAGAGAAATTAATTTATTTTTTATTAAGTGGTTATGAATATTGGAGCTCATGGCAGGGGATGCTGCATGTATGCTGCAAAGAATGAAGATACTCGCATGCAATGATACAGAATTTTCACAATGTGTTGATACGCACACACGAATATTTACTTACATGAACATTTTTAACACTGATATATATAATAATTCTTAAAAGGTATTGGATGTTATATCTTTCCAAGAATTAAAATCACGAAGAAAGTCTCTAAATATATTATTACAGTATAATATTACGAATGGTCTACATCAAACACAAATAATTACTCATATGAAAATCATTTTCTAAACTTATCTTAAAATTATTAAGATGTAATAGAATCTTTTTGAAGATATTACAATAAAAACCTTTTACATATGCATTGTTTTAAGAAAATTTAAGTATTTTTGCAATAATTATTCAAATTTGAAAATTGTCAATGTATAAACCAACAAATATTACTAGACAATTCAAAGAAATGTTAAAAATAAATACGTATTAAAAATCTCAAATAATTTTATTGAATTAAATTATTAATAGCAGTAAAGAAACATTTTTTTATATATTAGAAAATCGCAATTTAAATAGGATGCTTTTTCATATTCATAAAAAAAAAATATCTGTATATAAACCAAATAAATTTGAAGCCGTTATTTTAGCTTGTTTATAGAAGAATGATTCAATACCTTTATGCTACAACAATACAAAACTATTACATAAAAATTTATTTTTTTAAAAAAAACATAAGAAATTTAGTGGAAATTTCTCATAGAATTAAAAAGTAGTATATATATAGTGAAATATAAGTTACATTAGTTGCCTTTGCAGTTAAAATGTATTTAGAGCAGCACTAACACATATGACAACCTGAGATGGTGGAAGTTTGATAATTATTAAGCAATTAACCCCTTAACAAAGCAGAAATAATTTATATGCTGCGTTTGAACTCGAGTTCCAAATGGACAGTAGTTCTCAAAAAGGGAATCATTTTACAAGAACAATTTAATGCTTTTGGTGGATACTGTGAAGTTTTATTTATGAATAAAAAATACAATTGAAGGACATATTTTAACTTTTTAACGATTACTTAAAATACAGTTAGGAAATACTAACGAAAATTATATCAAATTTAATTCCGTATGAAAGAAACATATTTTTCAAAATATTTCTTAAAAAGTTGCCATAAAGTAAATATATACTCAAAAACATTGCTTGGAACAGTTCTGCATTAGAAATTAGTTTTATAATACCGATTAGATATGTCAATAAATAAAAGTTCAGAATTAAATAATAAAGTTATAATGAGTGCATACAGGAAAAATTTGAGTTATATTTCTTTTATTACATACCCGTTTTCAGATATTTTAATTTGTCACAAAGGTTATAATGTGATAAAATATAAAGACTTTACTAATTATATTTTGTTCAGATAGCAAACATCAAATTTTATTTTAAATCTCTTTACAGTATTTCATTCAAAAAACAAATACATCATAAAATGAAATTCCACACAATGTGTGTGCTTCTCTATACTGCAAACTCAATTAAATGTTAAAAATAAGTACTAAAAATCTACACATTCCTCAAATAATCTTATTAAATTAAATTTTAAATAACAACACAGTAAAAAAAACTTTTTTTTTTAATATTAGAAAATAACAGTTAAATTAGGATGTTTTCACAATTGTAAAAAAATGTCTGTGTGTAAACCAAAGTTTTTTTTTAAAGCCATTGTCTTAGCTTGTTGACAGAAGAATGATTCAATACCCTTATGTTACAGCAATCAAAAATAAAGATTTAAACAATTATTTTGAAACAACAACACATAAAAAAATGTGTGACAATTTCTCATTCAATTAAAAAATAGTATGTACATTGTAAGACATGTTACATAAACATATGTAGCTTAACACATTTCACAAATGCAATGCTCAAAGGACGAATGCAAGATTTGTTTAAATTGGTAGGTAGCATGTAGATATTACGGTATCATGACGACACATGAATTATTTAGCAATCGATGAAATTCTATAAGTTTTATCCATCGTAAGAGCTGGAATATATCCAAACCCAAAACTGTTCATACGCACACACAAAACTGTAAACATACAAAAAATCTCTTGCAGCGTCACCGCGCTGAAATCTAACCCAGCTTTCTGCCCGGTCAAAATTTCCGAACCTGAAATGGGGTTGGAGAATTAACCTGCCACTGTGAAATGCACTTTCGGAGAAACCGTGGTTTCCTTCCTTGACCCCTCGGTCCACTTAACGGTGAATACAACTGTTAGTTATGATAAATTAACGTTCCTCATCTACTTTACTTTCTCTATGGTAACTCTGCTTAAACGTGTCGGAACCAATTAAGAGAATATAAATTTAATTTATCTCTTACAGACTCACTCGGGTTCGAATGAGTAGAAAACTACATTTGAAGATTCGATGCCACAATCGAAGATTGAAACTTTTTTAACTATGATCCAGAAGCTTCTTTGTCTACGTTCAGTAGTTACTGCTTTATGTCTCCCTTGGTAATTTCAGTGCATCTCAAACTAGAAAAAAAAACTTTCAGTTCCCTTTATTCAGTTGTTCACTGTGTGTAAATGTAGTAACCATGGTAGTCAAGGGGTCATGGTAGCGGACTCACGACTGGTAGTTTCCGTCGGGTCTTGCGTTCAAGCCCTGGTGTCACTGAAGCTGTGTAGCAAGACTGATACACGTCGAATCTGGTCAATTCCTTCAATTGGCGAGGGGTGAAAGTTTGAAGAGAGAGGTGTTTCTCAGATGTCATCCTCTATTCTTGACCCAGTTTCAAAATTACGAGGTCTGTCACCAATAGTATTCGTGCTGCTTCTCAGTTCGACATCAATAAACAATCCCAATCACAATTGCTTTCCAATGTAATACATCCAATCTACCCAAAACAATTTATGATTTTAATCTGATCTACGACGGTCGTTCAATATATCCTTAGAAAATAAAAGAGATGACGCTCGTTGCAACAAAATTGGTTTGATTTAATAAGCATCAAGACTCAATTGACAGCTGCCTGTGTCTCAGTTACTCATATTCGTGTTCATGACGCTTTTCACTCTTCAAAAATTCTTCGTCATAACATTTCTGACCGGTGAGATCATCCTCGCCTTCTTTGAAGAATATTCACTGGAAATAACCCATTGTTTTGATTTTGCATGGTTTTTGATGTATAATGATGACTCTACGTTTCTCCGACGGTGACAACTTGATACAAAATGATGTCGAAAACTTGACGCGGAAGCAATCATTTTTGTTTTTGGGGTAAATGACTTCAAAACTAAAACTAATTTAAGAATCACGGTCAAATTTGTTTCGGCTCCGTTTTTCAGATGGCAGCACCCAATGGTAACAACAATTGACCTTAATGATGCCATCTGTCTTCAAATACAAGTACTTTTTGAGCCACCTTCTTACATAAGTGCAGTTTCATTCATAGGAGCGAATTTTGAATTCAAACACTTCAGAAATAAGTCCAAATAGTCAGTGGAATGAAAATTCGTGATAGAGAACTCAAAACAACGACTTTAAAGTTCATAAATTATAAATATTGAATGTGATTTAAACCAGAAAGAAGCGTGAATGATATCCAGTGGTACGATACGTTGGATTGGTCGCACAGCAGATGACGACCTTGCTATCAATCAATGGATTCCAAGAATACACGATTTAACTCTCTGCGGTTTGTTTTCCTTTGGCTACTTTAGGCTCCGTCTACCCGCCATTTTGATTTCGTCAGCATAATGTTAATCCTATGGGGTTTTGACTTTAATTTTCACATTTTTACTATTTGATCAATTTGAATGCAATAAAGTGCATCTGAAAGAGCAAAAAATAAGGAATACTTCTGTGGAATTACTTCTTTCCTCCGATTTTTAAAAATATTTTTATTCTTATTTTAATTATTCGTTTGTGAGGTTTCCGCTCTTTAAAAATTATTTTTAAACATTTTTAGAAATCGGAGAGGAAAAGTAATTCAGCCGGAGCCTTCATTATTTTTTGCTCTTTTAGATGCATTTTATTGTATTCGAATAGATCTAATAGTGAAGATGTGCAAATTAAAATCGAAACTCCGTAGGATTAACATTACCTCTAAGAAAACAAAATGGCGGGTAGACGGGAGCCTTGAAAAGTAGACTATTTTTTAAAACAACGGGCGATAGCTTAAAAATTCATCTTGTTCCTTTTTAATCATTTTTATCACTTTATTTATATACTGTGATAATTTGGAATGTTTTTCTTAATTTTTCTGTTAAGTATCTGAAAAGTATGATTTACTTCATCTTAGAATTTAGATGGGTGTGGAGCCAATTTCTTGTCTATTTGCCGTGTCTCAAAAATACGAGGTCTGTCACCGATAGCACTTATGTTGGATTCTAGTGTTGCTAAGTTAATAAACAATCCATGAAGAAGCTAATGTAACTAAACGTGTCTCAGCCACACTGCACGTCAGAGTTTTTGGTGGCATCGTGACTCGAAAGTCCGACTCGCCTACAAAGTTGCTTTTCAACGCGATATTAATAAATTATTAAATCGAAATCAAATATCAAATCAAAGTTGATTGTAACATCGCTCACGACCATCACCTCGAGGCTGCCACGTTTACTTTTGTGTTTATGAAACAAGTAATATAAAAACATTTAAGTCAATTCCTACTTATGTCAAAAAAGAATTTTTTTTTTACTTTACTTACTTTTTATTAAGTAAATACAATTAATATACATATCATAGAATCACAATATTAAGAGGTAAAAGAAATTTTTTTCTCAGCGATCTGCATGCTTCGTCACTGACGGTTTTTATTCCTAAATTTATACCCCGCTAAATATCTTGTATAAGGAAAATTTTTTTCTCCCATATAAAACTATGATTAAGTATTTGAAAATCAAATAAAAAAAAATTATGCTTCGACGAGATTCGATCCGAAGGCATGAAGATTCTAAACCGATGCTCTACCAAATTTGTCATTGCAAGACAAATGACATAAAAGCATTGGTTTGTTTCTTAATTCATCCGGTAAATTAAAAGGTTGGAATGCAGTTTAACCCAACCATCCATGGTGACAGGAATTATTTGGCGGCATTTTGCCAAATGTGGCTGCCCTGATCCACTTTGAGGACTTAAAGCTCAGGAAAAAAAAAAAAAAAAAAAAAGAAAAGAAAAAAAGCCAAGTTTGGCAATTTTTGAAATCGCGCTAAGTGTTTGGGCTAAACTGCATTTCCTAAATTAAATTTAATTAATGAATTAATATTTGAAAAAACTATATTAACATCAAGTGTCATCCACTACAAGTGCAAAAAATGTATTTGAGCTTGATTGGATGTATAAAATATGTTTTATTAACGATTGAAAATTTGAACAAGATATATATAGGGAGAGTGTGATCTAATAATAGGAATTTAAAAATACAATACTATAACAAACTTGAAGTATTTTCAAAGCTTTGAGACTGCTTCCTAATTTAATTCCATTCTTTAAATTTAAAGGTATTAATTTTGAAACCGATCGGTTGCTATAGTAACGCATCAAACATTATCGTTTTGTTATTGAACGTTGATATTCAACTACTGCTTCGAAGTGGAATTTGAATAAAAACATTAAAAAATTACTATTACTCATAATATGGAAACATTATAAAAATATTATCTAAGCTGGATATTTTTATCTGTAACTCTTACACGAGTGAATTTTATAATGAATGAAAAAAGTCAGACACATGAAACAAAATTATTTAAAAATTTTATTCTCCGAAACAAAATTGATGTCTTATGTAGCATCCAATTATTATGTATACCTTACACTCATTCTTAGCTTGATATTTTCGTATGCAAGTCACGACAAAGTAACCTTTATAATGAAAGAAAAAATAATCCCTCATGGCATGAAATGTATTTAAAATTTAAATTTTTTGTGAAGTATTTAACAAAAGAGCCTGTTTCTCATGTTCTGTTTGCTTTCAAAGTCAACGGTTTCGGATTATCGTTTATATAAATGTATTTAGCTTACCTAAGAAATTAAATTTACTGTATTGTGCACAAAATACGGATCACTTGACAAGTTTAGGGTTGCATCAGGTTTTTAACAGATGCACCGAGTCTTCCTTGGACTCCACTATATTTTACGATTTGAATAGTTTAATTCGGCATATTTTTAAGACGACGATTTAATTTTATTGTATTAACATGTGTTTGATACAATGTTGCTAAGGAAAAAATGGCGTCAACAAAAATGCAAGGGCATGAAATAATGGATACATGGTGTTAGTTTCAGAATATTGACGTTATAATACATTATGTGTGATTACAATGATTTCCTTTAGTTTGTTAACATAGAAAATCTGCATTTAATTTAATATTTTATCATCTGATTTATTTTGATAACCGAACAGAAACTTATTGTCTATTTTAATTATTTATCGTTTGCTCTTATTTTAATACTTAATTTAATAATTAACTTTTCCTCCAGAATCGTCTGTTTTTATTGTTAACGTTGTCGTACTTAAGAGTATTTTCCTTTTGAAAATAAAAATGCATTAGGAATGTAAAGAAGATATTTCTTTTTTTTTATTACTCATTACTTATGTGGAGCCTGGGGTTCGGAAGTACTCTTTCTTTAGTCTGATTAATATTCATTTTGAATAGTTCTGCTTTGTTGAGAACCTACATATATATAATGATGATTTCATATTAAAATAATTTAATTCCTAATTATTCCATTCTGTAAACTCACAAAAAATATAGTTTATTCTTATTTTTATATGTCATTCCAAATTATCCTTTAATTTATGCAAACACACACTCGTAAATCTGCTAAATCAATTTTCCCCAGGATCTCACACTTGTAGGGATAATCCCTACTAGACAGTGTGTCTCCAGCAATGTCACTCAAGATCATTTTATGCAAAACCACATGACTATCACATGATCTAAAGAAATTTCCCGTATATAAATTTGAAACAAGGTAGAATTCTCTCTTCCGCTATTGCCAAGACGACGAAGCTAGATCTATGATCGTCTCCATTTCCCCCAAGTCATGCTCTTTTTTTTTATTTATTATCTTTCCCTGATCAAACTGAATAAACATACTTTATTTATAAATGGTGTTCTTATTACAGCCCCGAGGTATGTAAATTGCGCTGTTTACTCGTCCATCAATATATGTAATAAAAAGAAAAGTTATAATTGGCTTTGCTAATTTCATTTTAACATGTGCTAACGTTTTCTTTTTTAATATTATTTTAAACATTTCATTTGCCTCCTAAGTTTTATGCAAAAAAATATTGATACCTATTCTTATTTGTAACTCATTACTTATGTTATTTAATTTATATAGCTCTTGTGCCAACAGACGGGTACAATATTCGTACGGGTGAGTGAAAGTTGAGGCTTAGGAAGCAAGGGTCGAAACTGGCTATGTTGCTCAATCAATGTGTATATTCGATTTAGATGTTGGTAGAAAATGGTTGATGAAAAGAAGGGTCGAAAATAGAGAACGATCTCTAAGGAATCCTAGAGGCATGTCAGTAGTTCTGCTGCTTCCTCAAACTTATGCACAAGTTGCTAAATCTTCTCTTTTAGTTACAACCCAAACAAACCCAAATATTACAAAAGTTATTTGTCCATCTCCTCCGTGTCTCAAACATTAGCACCTGAATTCATTTTGACTCCTTCGTGTACATCAATGCCTACTATTTTCAAATAAATCTCTTCTACTCAGGCAGATCTTTTACCTTCCGGTAAAAAAATAAAACTTAATCTCAACGTTTACTCCAATATTCCACGCAGTTTTTCCACATCCAGCAATCCCCCCTTCCTCCTATCAGACTGCGACATCTCCGGGTTTTAACCCTTTAAGCGGTCAATTATTTTACCAGAAATGCTTCCAAAAAAGGCATATTTTTTATTGCATATAATTAAGTACCATACTATGATATTCAAAATATCATAAGAATATATTTTCCCTCCAAGTGAGAGGGAAAATTAAAATAAATAATTTGATTGTTGGATTCTCCCTCCATTTTTTATAAAATAATATAATTCCAAGAGGGGAAGAGAAAAAAGAAGAACCCAAATCTTCATCAGAGCTGAGCTCACTGCACGAGTCATCTGAGGAATAATCCAAATAATTAGAAGAAATATATGTATCTGTATCAGAATGTAGTTCATCATCTAACAAGAAAGTATTTTCGTCGTCTATTCCATCCATAATTTCCATAAGATTCACAAGCACGGCATACAGTAGAACAAAAATTTCAAAGAAAAGTTCCCGCTTTCCCGCTACATAGAAAAACCCGAATGAAAAGCATTTCATTTACATGGACAAGCCACGCCATCTGTTGAAAAATAATAATACTAAATAATCTCTTTCAATAATGAAAAATGTGGGCAAACCAGAAAAGGAAAGGAGAAAATATCGATGCCCGTACGGCGTACGGGCAAACCAGAAGAGGACAATTTCGGGTAGCACGTACACTGTACGGGCAAACTGCTTAAAGGGTTAAAAGAAAAAAAAACATATAATAGACACAAAATTAATCGCTCTCTTTCTTACAGAAATATTTCTCACGCAGCACTAGAAAATAAACTAAATATTGTTATTAAATGGAATGCCTATAAACTTAAAAAATATTAACCTTACACCATACCTTGCTAACAATGATTTTGTTTTATATTACATTGAGGATTTCTGGCTCATGGATACCGTTGACTAAATGGAAAACACTCATATATTAAAGCTAAAGAAAAACCGGATTCGACTTTAGTCATTGCATATCTTCATCTTTTAGCTGTTGCGTTTTCCAAGAAGAAACAGAAAGCAAGCCACAAGAGAAAGAAAAAGTCAATATGGTTCCTGGAAATCAGGATACCTGTACTTATCAAAAAAAGTCATGCCCCTGGGGACTAAAATCTCGATTCCTCACCAGATGTTTCCTCTGGGAAATTTCGATTCTTTAAAAAAATAAGTATTAATTTTTCTTTACTGGTAGTGAGATGTGTGATATATATATATATATATATATATATACAGAGAGAGAGAGGAAGAGAATTGTGTTTTTTCCATTCTAATACAATATTAGGAAAATTGAAATAAATTTTTAATTTTGTAAAGAGTCTTTCCATATAGTCAGTTTATTGAATTCTGCATTTATTTTCTGGTTCTATGTACCTCTGTAGATATACACTAGTGTGTAAAACCTTAGAAATTTTTCAGATTGTACCATAATTCCCAAAGCAATCAACTAGGTGATTTGAAATATATTTTACAGAGCCACAATGTAGTATTTAATAGGCGAGGAAAGTAAAGTAGCATAAAATGAAAAGAACGCATACAGTTACGGAAGAAAGTATAAAAAGACTTTTTTGATAAAATAGCGTTGGTGAAAAAACAATTTGCTGGCTAAAACGGAGAACAAAAACAATGAGCCTGGTCGAGGATGTGATCTCCCCTAATTGAAATGGTTATGGAGCACTCTCTATTCATAATCAACACTTAATTACCCAACAGTTCTTGGGGTAAGAGTTACCACTCTTCAAGTAGCCTCTGTTTCAATTGTCTGATGTTCTTTGGAGGGGTAGATCATGCCACAGGCATTTCCTCAAAGCTTCGCACACAGGTTCGATGGGATTTAAATCAGGGGAGCACACTTGCCTAGCCATTCTGCAAATATCCTAACTTTTTAGAAGCTCCTTAACAGTAGGGGTCCCATGTAGACGTGCATTGATGTCCACAGAAATAAAGTCTGGACCAATGGCCCTCGGAACAGACTTGAGAGGATAAATTTATCGTCATAACAATCTCCGGTTAGTGAGCCTCTGTCAAAAAACATGAAGCTCCGTTCCTTCATTCAACATAATACCTCCTCACACAGGTACTCCAGGACCATCCCAACGGTCTCTTTCCTTGATGTTAGTGGGATGAAACCCTGTTTCCTACCTTTTTCCATATCAACTAATGCTGATAATCGTTGCTCAGACTGAAACGACCATCAGTAAACAGAGCGTGACTCCACTGATAAGATGTTCAGTCTTTATGTTCTTAGTATCACCGTAAATGGTGCCACTGATGGGCTGTTGTTAATGATACGCAGCATTCAGGATGATGTGAGAACAGGCTACTTAATGCAGACGTCTGATTGCCATAAATTTTGGTACCTGTCGTCTGGTTGCCGTACGCAGCTTCTGAAGAATGCTGCCCGATGTCTAATCCCGGCCTTTTTTTGCCTGCAGAATGATATACCGGTCATCACATTCGTTGGTTTTCTCGGCTGACCACTGCTAACCCATCTTACAGCTGTATCTGTTATTTGGAAGGCTTTCAAAGATTAAAACAACACTTATGTCAATTCCGAACTCCTGTGCAGCTCTCTTCAAACTACACCCCTCTGCAAACATGTCGATCTTTTTGCAATGTGTAATGGCATCCTGGGGTTTTCTTGTAGCTATTATTAACGTACGATTTCCCTTTCACTTATAGAGAATGTCTGGAAATGCGTCCTTCCTCTTTTTAAGTTATCTTCGTACTGAGAGCATGCATTCCCTGACTTTGCTTGCCGTGAAGTTTCCTCTGATGTCGTAGTGCTGACGTTTGCATATGCATCGCTTTTCCACTGAGCTACCTTTTTCACTGCACTGGTCACAAAATGCACTTTTCAACAATTTTATGGTTGTGTGTTTAAACAAGCATTTATTGCTTAACTTTTACACACTGGTGTAGTTTAGTTTCAATTAAGTTATGCTTATCTACCACTCAAACATTTATACGTATCTAACGAGTTCATGAGTGTATGCTTGCGACTTTAAGTGTCACGGAAAGTAACCGAATATTTCAAAAAAAAAAAAAAAAAAATTATGCATGTCCTTTTTTGGTATTTCTCCCTCCAAAAAGAGAAGAATTAACACTTGAAACCTATCCTTTCTCCAATTGCAATAAAGACGATTTTACCGATATATATAAGAATGATATCTTAAGTGGCAGGGTTCTTTTTGACTAGAATAAGAAGAAAGTTAAGGCATCGAAATATTTATCATCTTTTTGGCTTGTAACCATTGTAAAATATTTCTCAACGAATAGTTTGATTAGTTTTCCATTTGATATCCGTTTGAAAACAATTTTAATTTTTTCTTAAGCCTTCATACACTCGAAGGGTCTAATCGTTCCATTTCTTTATTTTATTTCAGCTCTTATGGGTTTTAATCATGACATCTTATTTTTCTTAAACTATTTTTCAAATAGATAAATTTCTTCAGCTGATAACTTTTAAAACACGTAAAACTTCTTTTATAACAAAAAAAGAAAGAAAAGAAAAGACAAAAGTGAAGAAGAAAAAGGAAAAGAAACGGACATTTTACTTGAAGGACCTAAGCGACCCAAATCACTAATATATGCGTTGAAGTACATATAAAAATAAATTTTGTGTTAGTGATTGGTATATACATTTTAAATAATTCTCGATAGATATCACGTGATAGAAAATATTTTCTTTATTATGTGGTTTTCAATCGGCGTTACTCACATTTCAGTTTGGCCGTAAAAGAATAAATCCGCTTTTCTACTTACAACTATTCACATTGAGTGCAAGATTTCAGATGAGAAAGTACAGGAACAAAATGTAATTTCATATATTAAAATTAAACGGGAAATACATATTAGTGATAAATTTAGCTGGCCCGTTTATGTGTGCAAAGAGGAACTAAGAGATTAATGAATATAATTTAAATTAATAGGGTTTTTTGCATTAAATTTTGCAGACATACAAAAGACACCTTTTCTTAAGGAAACTTAGAAAACAGGTAATAAAGGATCACAGATATGCCAGGTATGATTATCAAATAACGAAACTGACACTGTGAAATATATAAATATAAAATTAAATTAAGAATAAATAAGAGGACATATTTATAATGACCCAGAATAGAATAAACTACTCTAGGTCTGATAAACCCATGCAAGAGAATTTTTCATCAACGTAGAAGGTTAAATATAATATAAAGTTAAAAGCATTTTTTCTGTTCTATTCATTAAGATATCGAATGAGGAAAAGGAGCAATTTCTTTACTTATAAACTTATCTTGTAGAAAAAGAAAGAGCTTTAATTTAAAATCACACAGATTTTATTCTTTCCTACGGTGAAAATTGAAGATCTCGTGAAGAAACTTAGCGTGTTAAATAATGTTATACCTTATTCATGTCTATATTTATTCGGTTTTTAAAATATTTTTAATCGAATTAAAATTTCCCTCTGATTAAATTTCTTGGATATTAGAAAGTAAAGTATTTTTATAGAAACAGCAAATACAAGAAACGGGAAGCAGTCATTCATTCGATTGAACAGATATGTATATAAATCCAAAAACTTAATTAATTTATCCAATTATCCGTCTGAAACGGCTGAAAGACACTTCATAAGAGTTTAATTTAAACATTTATGTTTGAATTATTTATTTTGCCTTTGAGATATTTAAAACTGTTTTATATTTTCAGAATTTGCTGATATATATATATGAACAAGATACAAAGTATACACCTTTAATTATAGCTGTTCTTGAAAATATTTGAAAAAACAGCTAAGAGAAAAATTCAAATTAAAAATACTTATGAAAATTTACATTAAGACCAACTAAAATCAATTAAAAATTACTTAAATAATCAAACTGTTGAAAATTTATAACCCTTAAACCCTAAATATTCATAACAAATAATTTAAGAATCAAACCAATTTGAAAAAAAGCAAAGTAATGAAAAAGTAAAAATGGAGATAATGCAATTATACTTTGGAATATAATAATGTGTGTTTATATCGACAATTACAGATTAATCCAACACACTTCAGTAAATTGTAATATAAAAAGATAGTAATGAACTAAAAATTAGGAATTCATTCAAATACACTTAAAAATAATCTCTCTCTCTCTGTATAATAGAATATATATATATATATATATATATATGATTAGAATAATATTTCAATAATATACTAAGATTGTTAAGAATATTCAAGAATTATTTGAACGAAATTATAGAAATAAAGTTCGTTAAAATTGTAAGATTACCTACATATAAATTTTTTAGATAATAAAAGAAAAAGAAAAAAAAGAATAGAGGAAAAAGAAAAAAAAAAGAATAGGAAAAAAAGAAAAAAAAGTAAAGTTATGTACGGAACTAATATGAAATAACTAATATGAAATTAATCAAACAGGTAAACCACAAAATGTGCAAAAGTAAGCATGCACAATTAGGCATGAAAACTTTTAATCAAGCAGTACAATTCACTATAAACATTTGTACATTCTGAATCTGACATATCTAATATATTTGTACATTCTGAATCTGACACACACACACACACACACACATATATAAGAATGAAATGAAACGAATCACAACAAGAAAAAACAATCCAAAGATAAGGGAATCTAGTAATTATCTTTATAAACCTTGAGAATCTTCAAAATAATTGATCTAAATAATTGAATAATGATAGTTACAATTTGATAAAATAAGCAGACAAACTTTAATTATCCCAAGTAATTGGAAATAGCGATGTTCGGATAGCTGAATTTTCGCATAACCAATCTTTTCAGGGGGAAACAAAATTGCACGAGTGTCATAAAAAAAATATGAAAGAAAGAACACAATATTGTGCAAAACTGTGTAAAGAACTGACTAACCTAGTTTGGTAAACTCAAAACGGCCTTTAAAGACGGTTTACAATTTAGGAGAAGTCCAAAATTTTTCTGTTTCATCAGAAAGAGCTAAGAGTTTTTTTCATTCTAAATCTGTCAAATGCTTTAAATACAGCAATTGAGCAGCATCAAGGTAGTTAAAAGCTTTTCATTGGATGGTACTCTTTCAATACTATTGGCAATGTTCTTGGTCATTCATAACACGGACAACGATTTCATAGAACGTGAATACTTGATAGCCAGCTCATTTGAATCACTTTAATGCTTTCCTAGTCGCATTCATCGAATTTTGAAAAATCTTTAATCAGGCTAGTCAGTTTTAAACAAATTTGCTGTTTAGTGACTCTTGAGTTGTAGTGCTAGACTCAAATGCTAGTAGGAGCTTTCGTTATAATAGTGTTCTTGATATCAACCTGCGGTGGCTATCTTCAATAATACTATTTGTCAAAACGCCTTAGTAAGATGCTTGAGATAGACATGTCTTTCAGCCTATTTGATAAGGGCGCAGCAAAAAGCGACCGGTAAACTTTCTTCTAATAAAATGATCAGGGATTCCAGATACACACCGTCGATACAACAAAGTCAACAACTGCGCTCCCTTCCCCCGGGGTCGAAAGAATCCAAAAACGAATTGGTGACCTATGATTTAAAAACTAAATGGAAGCACAGCCTTCAACTACTGGTAGCATAAGCGCCGACGCAAAAAGCACTTGTTTCTTGCAATTGTCTAAGATAATCGCCCATAAGTCACAGCTATTGATATACCGGCTATTGCGCATGAGTCGACGAAACCCACCAATCAACTAGTGACAACGAATGACGCTAAATGGAAACCGTTCCACGCGAAACTGAATTCAGCAAGGAGGGGATGCATATCAATTGCAGTAATGGCTGAAAAAGCAACCTTCTCTACAAATACCAAAGTTTTTCTTCGTATCATCACGATAATACTGGAGGGAGAGATGAAGCGGTTCTCTTCAACGACAAATCCAGAAGTTAAAAGGCCTTAATAAGTGACCCGAGAAGGAAACACTTTTTGGGTCTGATTAATAAAAGCCCTGCAGAAAACGACTGGTCAATGTTTTTTTGGACCCAGCGATTAAGGATTAGAAATACCACTTGCATTCCAAAATAAACTGTCTCCCCCTCATGGGGTCATAAATATCCAACTCCGAAAGCGCAAGTTTCTGTGACCAAGTACTCATTATATCCAATATTGTTGCATTTCCAATTCCATATTCCTGAGCTAAACTTCATCCACCAGCCCCGTTCTTCAACCGGTATATCATTTTAAGATTATTTGAAACACTGAGAACAACGTAGCTGATATGAATGAACAGCCACCACAGTATCTCAGAACGATCTGTTATAAATGAAGGCTTACACTTCACTGACGTCGACGTGAATTTATTTACGTTAGATTGTTAACAGAGGCGAGGAAGAACTAGCAGTCAACATAGTGATCAAATTTGAATTTCGCAACCGGAACGCTTCTGCTTCAATTCATCGGAATTCGGATTATTGATGTTCTGCCGCATTTCGAAGAAAATTGAAAAGCTCTTAATATTTTGAATTTCTGTGTTTGTATAGCTTTAAAATTTAAACAAATTGCATTGAACCTTGAAAAAAACAGAAAGGATAATAAGAGATTACCGTATTTGCCCTAATATAACGCTATACTGTTTAACTAATCATTTCCCATAACAATATTGACTTGCGCTAAATTCATTGTCTATAGGTAATGGATGTAACTTTCTTGTTACTATCGTAATTTTACCTAATTTGTTTAACGTTACTTAATTTTATTACAATGAATGTAGCCAGTGTTATTAATTATTTTAAATAAATGCTTATCTGAATAAATTATATTTTCCTTTTTTTTGTAAAATGAATGGATCGCGTTAAACTAATCTTTTTCCTAAATACCTTTAATAAAACATTTTGGTGCCTTGTTACATTCGGGCTAATTTGGTATTTATTAGAATTCCTCTGTCTTTGAAAGTAGTGATTTAAAATTCATGAAGAATCCAATCAGCGTAAATTTTTTTTAACTATTTTGTAAGGAGTTGTCAATGTTATAATTTTAAAAATTACTCCAACTAAACGTTATCAAAATCTACTAAAAACTTCTAATTTTAACTTTTCGAATAATATCTTTTCACAAACCTCTTCTTTTAGTATCTTTTATTGAAGGTGGGTTTTATTAAACTCTGCTTTATCATATCCTGGTGAATGACATTTAAAACTATTGCTGCGAAACTCGATTTCGAACTTTTTGCTACTTCAGAAAATAGGCATTAGTAAGACTTTGTTTTTTCTAAGAAGATATTTAATTGACTCTACTAATTCAGTCACAAAGGATTGAGTTGTTCTTATGAAGAAAGAAAGGTTTGATGAAAAAAGATCCAATAAGACACTTTGAAGGCAATTATTATTGCAGCCGAATTGTAGTTTTTCCAAGCTACGCTAAAAGATAAACAAAAGACTTCAACAAAAGTAATGTTCAGGAAAGTACAATTACTTTCTAGATAGAAAATTAAGTTAGCATTGTCATAATCAATAAAAGTGTTTAATGGATTTTTATAATATTTGTATTTAGAGTCGCATCTGTAAATAAACAGTATTTTCTGAAATGATTTGTTCCAAGTAAAATAAATAAAGTTAACTGTGTTTTTTAAATAACAAGAATAAAAATATATACCCCAGAAGGGCTGACAACCGAAAATTTCTACATACACTCAAACCTATTTTTGTATTAAACCTATTTTTGGGTAGAGACTACATAAAAGAAAGTTCATAAAAAAACTATCTGAAACTTCATAATTATTTAAAAAATATATTGTTCGTAATGCATTTACGAAGAATATATGCAGTAAATAAGGATCGCATTAAAATAAGTCCTATACAGTAAATACACCTCAAATCCTCATGAAGTAATTAGAAACTGATTTTCCACACAAGAAAAAAATTAATTTACGCACGGAAAATTTTTAAAATTTTCATTTGTGTATACATTAAACATTACATACTCGAATAATTCAAAGTATTCTTCATAGAAAAGAAATCGGATTTTCTTGTAGGCAAATGGTTTAAAATCATTTTCGACACTTGAAGATGCTACCTCTCACTCGTTCAGAGATAATATTTTAGGTGATAAGTTATAATTTGTGATAAGTTTTTGCAACAACGGTTATTTGTTTAGACGCTTGTATTTGTCGTAATACCCAGACATGAAAGATCGAAGATTGCATTCTAGAATTTTAAAATTCAAATTCAATGATGGTAACAGTACACCATCGAAGAAAAGTTTTTCAATCAACGTACATTTTGCCTACAGTACATATTTTATGATTTTAGGAGGCTTCCAAAATAGATAAACACCCCAAAATTTTTTGTCAGTGTATGTTTTTATTGTCATTTTATACAAATATAAGCAAAACATAAGACTTTCCGCAAAACATGGTAACTCAAACAAGAATAATTATATTGACATTTCGTAAATTGAATTATACTGAATGTAACCTCATCCAGGGAATATATAATTACTTTGATAATATAGCCCTTACATAGGAAGCTATGGTAATTAGAGTTCTGAACACTGAAATTTTCGTTAAAAGTCAGGATAATTTTCACTTTATTGTTATATAAAAAATTCTGCTCAATATGAAATCTCAAGAATAGATTATTCTATGCCCAGGTATCTGAAAAATATATATGTAAATCTAGAATACGACCACCATTGTTTGGACTTAATGAGCAGTGGCATTTTTAGGCATTGGCAGCGACGAAAACATTTTGTAGCTGTAAAATGAAGAGAGAACACTTCGTACATTTCCACAGATTTTATTCTTATGACGACACGTTCCGCTAGCGATCTAGTATCATTTGGAACATTGTTGCGAAGGAATTACATCTTGTACAACAAATTGGAAACGAAGGGGAATTTTAGAGAGGAGAAAGGTCGGTTTGAAAGGAGTTTGTTGGTCGTCCACGAAGTAACGCCTTCGCTTATTGAGTTTTGTAACTGTCTCTCATGCGATACACATGATACTACAAGCTAAATAAATAAGTGATGTCAACAAATCAGCTATTCAGATGATTTAGATAAGAAATTTATTTAGGAACCAAAGGTAGGTATTTTTAGGTACCAAATTTTTAATTAAGAACTTCCCCCTCCCGTCAATAGTGTTCCGCTTTTCGAATGTTAAAATCTGGCCACCTTAATATTAAAACAGTAGTAATTCAGCTTCAAAACAAGAGAAAAACTAAATTCAAGCAGTGTTTTATAGATAAAAGATTGAAATTTAATATGAGACCATTTTTTTTTAAAAAAATTGATGTTGGGAGCAAAAAATGTGTTTTGAAGGTATACTATCTCCTTAAAGACACCAAAGTGTTAATTGAAGGAGAAAACGCATTAGAACATTAGAAACCATGCTATAATAATTGATGATGCAATTTGAACAGATTTTTTTTTAATGTGATGTTGTAATATCATTTTTCATTTTCATTTAGCCTACACCCATTCGTGACTTTTCAGCCATTCTACATCGAGCCTCTCAGTAGTGGATAGATATGTCAGCAGATAAATTATCGAGTTCGTGGGCAATTCTGCAGGTGTTCGCTATTCATTAATGAGGTCCGATATAACAGGAAGATATTATCAGGAATCAAACCGATTCGGTAAAAATGTACCTGTAGGTAGTTGAATCTAGGGATGGGAATCTCTGTTATTTTGGATGAACTGTTCTTTTCTGTTCTTGCTCATTTTAAAGATCTGTTCTTTGTGGGATATACATGTTCTTTAGATTCCTTGAACTAAAACCTCAAAGGTTTTCGAGTGACTTTATAATCACTATATATGATTAATTTGAATAGTAATCTAATTGGTTGAATTATAAAGAAAAAAATTCACGCTTTGTATTGAATTAATGCTAAGTAGAATACCATTTTCTAATTCTATCAGGTGATAAATGAAAATAAAGTATCGTTGGTAATTTCTCAATACGAGTATTTTTTATATGTTTAGGTGTTCAAAATAATTAAACTGAAGCAAATACTAGTAAAAAATAATTTGAAATCTTTTTCATGTTATAAAGGGTACTGTAAATTTTAGACAAAATTATTTAATATTTTTATAAAAAAATTTAATGAAAAAAATCCGCCTCTTGTGCTTTAATATGCAATGCATTACATATTATTTTGTAGATAAAACACAAAATATATCAATTTATACATTTGTTTAGATTGTAGTATTTGCAAACATTAAAATACTATGTGCATAAACTTGTCTAATTATTTTCTGATTTTTATTAAAGGAAGCAAATTAATAAATTTACGCATGAATTATGTTAAACATTTTAAAATTCGTATTCTATTTTTATTTGCTTTTTTACAATAATAAGAATTAAAATAAAGAGAAATTTTTCATGAGCTCTTTATATATTATTTTTAAATTTCATCAATTTCAAATTGGTGGCAATTGTTTAATATTGTGTATCAATGTAGATAAACCTGCTGTACCAAAACAAACCTGCTGTACCAAAACAAACCTGCTGTACCACAACAATTTGAATAATTGGTCTTACATTATAAGTCTTAAACTACATGTAGAAAATTAAAAATATCCTTTGGAAGAATTTTGTACGTCAAATTTGTACGTATCATTATGTACGTAAAATAAATACTTTCCCTCCTTTTTCTAATTAAAACCTAATGAAAATGCTGGAATTTTCAAAGTTGGAACATAAATTTAAAAATAACAATATAAATTAGATTGAAAATAATGAAAACAATTAAATGGAGGAAAATCAGTTTTGATTCCATTTGGAAACAAAATAGATTATGAAACAAAAGTGAATAGTTCGAGGGAATGAAAGATCTGATTTTCAGATGATCTTTTCCAGTTCCAAATCGTGTGGCGTTCCTTTAACATTTGCGGTCCTAGTACAATGACCAGCTTAATTCGGACATACTTCGAAGATCGACCAGCTGAAAGAGGTAGGTCCGTTTCTCCTCAACGTCATTCTTCTGATTGGAACCTACCTCACCTAGTTCGGACCTGTCTGTTGGGAAGACTTGCAGCTGAAAGATCTAGTTCTTTCGGAATTTTTCTTCCTATATCGTTTTCCTGATTCCAATATACTTTGCGTTAGGAACCATTCTCATAGTTTGATCCAATTCGGTGAGTGCATTTTTCGGAGAATTTTTTTTCACTGGCATACGTTTTTCAAGGTCGGTGCTTTACATTTTGACCCTTTCTCTCCCCGATGTGTGGCTTTTTTTCTCTCCACCCTGCAGCAAATAATAGCTTTTGCTTTCAATCAGAGGTGTCCATCTCGAGGCAGCATGGGGTCCAAGAAGGGAGTGTGAAGCAAAAGAAATAACAATACCCACTGAAAGAAAATGTAATTGTATAAAATTAATTCAAAAGTTATTACTACAAAAAGATCTCTTTTGAGTCAAGTGCACTCTCTTCATACAGAAATTTGTAAGTAAATTCTAAGGTTTTAAAAAAAATAAAGAAATATTTTATTTTTTTGTTTTTGCGAATCCATTTACAGTCGGTATATATATGCTGCATTTTAATTTGGTGAACATCGAACAGCAATCTGGCATCTTACTTAAAAGAAAAAGTTTATAAAGTATCCCCAGCTGCCTAATCTTTCATTATTCATTATCATTATTATTCAGAGGCACGTACATATGTTAACAATCATTTTCAAGAGTGAAGCAATCTAAGAGTATAACTAAAACCAGAATAACGGAAAGAAAATCTAGAAAACTTTCTAAAAATTGCAAGCAAAATATCATATTAATTTCATATCTAGCTGTCTTTATTCTTAAGAAATTTGTAACAAAATGATAATGTCGTATAAAATGTATAAAAATATCCATCTAATTTCATGTTACAGCCTTTGCAATACAGAATTCATAGTTTAATGAGTTATAATACTTAAATATGTACTATAGATTTTGTAGTTTTTTTACTCATGAGCTAATGTGTGCGTGTTAGTGTCTTAGAGTTAGTTTTTTTTTTTGGTGCGACCCCCTCCCCCAAACAACTCGTCTTCTTCCAATGCGGTCTATGTAAGCAAAATAGTTGGACACCCCCTGCTTTAAATGAAACTAAATGCTTGTCTTGTCTCATGCTTTTCACTTACACAAAGAATAAATTTCCATTTCAGATTCTCGATTTCTAAAAAAATATATTCCAGGATTAGATGATCCTTCGCCCTTAATTGTAAGCGGGAAACGCAAGGTCACAGAATAACGATGATGGAATACTGGTAACTATTCTGCATAATTCGGAACAGCAAAGAACAAATTTCTCACGGATCGAGGAGATGGATGTTTTCCTTTTTTAAATGAACTAGTTTAAATGAACATGCTTTTTTTTTTTTTTATCTCCAACCCAAAGTAACCAAAAGGAAGAGATAAATAACTAGAAGGAAGGTTATCAATTTAGTAATTTATCGCCAAAAAATTTTGTGTTGCCTAGCAGTGCGCTAAAATAAGATTCAAACGAAAGACAATCCATTGATACTAGAACGAGTGGAAGGAAAACAATTTCAGAAGCATTAAGAAGACAAATATTAATCCAATTCCACACCCAAATAATAAGAACAGTTTTTTCGGTTATTTCGATTTTCATTTTTTATGGGAAATTTAGAATATTCAAAGATAAAATTAAATTTGTGTTTTGTGTGAAGTATTTTAAGAATGAATCAGAATCTGAAGAATGGAAAATCAAGTATCCAAAATGTGATATTGTAATATAAAATGAAGCAAACTTCTAGCAAGCGTTATTCTCAAATGGAATTTACGTCCTGATTTCGAATCGTTGTTGCATTCCGAAACAATAATTACTTTAAGTATTAATAAGAAACCAACAATGCAATATGATAAGTACTTCTGCGTGCTGTTTCTTGCGACAATTCGTTGTAAATGTCTAACTCTGTACAAACCACCAATATTTGAGTTAATGTTTTTGACATTTTAATACATCAGCAATATTTTCCTTCCTTTTTATGCATTAACATTGCATTAGAGCAGAGGAGGTATGCGAATGCTTGTGATGCGGATGGTCGTTATGGTGTAAGCAAAAATGATAACAGTTATATGACCACACATAGCTGGACGCTTCTGTGTCAAATATATTAGGCTTGCTGCTGCTATTTCGTACGATGTGCGTGTCACATTCCCTACCTACTTCTAGTGATGCACTCTCCCGCTCTTCAGTAAGTTTGCTGGTTAGTTATACATCGTGTATCGACCAATCGCATCACATTCCCCATGTTCTTTTGCCCCCAGCGCATGTGATAAAAGTTGAATCATTCCCTTGGTAGTATATGATACGAAATAATTATGGTGAAATGTTCTTTGGTACTTTTACGTACAATAAAATTTTATATCTTTATTCAGGTGACCCAGCTTTGAGGGTCACAGGTGAACACTTGCAGACCACGGGTTGACCAGGTCTGATGTAAATGATCCCCACCTTTCAGTAGGAACTAGCGGCAAATCATGCAAACAGGTCATTTGGAGGGAAAATATTCTGTAAATAATGGAAAATAAATTGAAAATTCCAGATGTTTTTTCCCTTCGACTGACTAGATTCAATACAGCTTTCGTTGAAGGAAACTTAGAGGGTTTTCCTACAAATATTCTTTTCCCGGAGAGTAAACTCTTTAATTTTACGTCATTTATTTTTTTATGGAAATTTTATTTTTAAGCAAAATTTTAGACTTTCCTTTCCTGTTCCTTTTCCCTTCTTTTTCGATTCTCTTTGCTTTCATTTCATTTATCAGAAAATTTGTGAAAACAAATATTGTCACGTACTTTACAAATTTTAAATTTTATAATAATCATAAAAGGGAAAAATATGTTGATTATTTGACTTTTTCTTAGAACTATAAATGGAGGACACAAATACATTGATACAAAATACATTCATAAATTTAATAACCATTCACAAATTAAAGTTCAGATAAATTCGGAAGAACGACATAAGTATATCGTTTCGTTGTCATGCTTAATAGTGGCATTTTCTAAATCACTGACTTGCAAACGCATTAACAAAAGGAAGAAAATTTTGAGTTCTTTCATCATGGATCATGATCAATATTTGATTCATAATACAGCAATTTATAGTCTCTTTGTTTGGGAAGAAGGAATTAAGCGTATGAAATCACTTTTTTTACTGGGACGGAATTAATTGCTTGCACATTAGTTTTATTGTTTGTTCGTGAAATGTAAATTAACTTTTTTTTCTTATGCAGTATAACTTTTTGTCGGAATTTAGCCATAATATTCAATAACACTAAATATTATTAACATTCGATGTCACACTAAATGAAAAAAAAGTTTAAATTAAATAGAAAGAAAAACATAAATAATAGAGAATTCTAAATATTCTTTTAAATATTTTGCCCATATCTAAGTTTTTAATTATAAAATCTTTTATCTTTCTTCATTTTGCTTTAATAATAATAATAAAAAAAAACGTCTGCTTATTTTTACAAACGATTTTAACTACCATAGCAAATTTGAATTATTCAAAGTATTAAAAAACAAAAGATTTTTAATAACGGATTATTTTAACTACTGTTATTTTTATGCTTATATATCATGACAATAGAGTTACAAAAACCGAAAACAAAATAAACAGACGATTAAAATGAAAAATAATATGCTTAACGTAATAACGAATCAAAAAAACACACGTTTTATAATTCTTAAAAAAGAATATTGTAAATGCTTAAAAAATATCCAGTCTAATCAACTTGAACGAATTTTTGTTTTGAAACTACTTCTGAGCTCAAAAATTATGTTGTTATTCACTAATAAAACATAAGGAAGGAGATGATTTTAATTAAATTGTGGTGAAAATCCCTAAAATACTTTTTCACTTTAGATAGCTTTAATATTTTCTTTTAGCATTTAATACTTAAATATTTTAGTGTTATTGATTATTAAGTAGAGTGATATGTTTCCTAATTTTTTAATTATGTTTAGAAATATTTGAATTTCAGTCGTATATTTTTGCAAGTAATCTATTAAATGAAAATGTTCATCAATTTCCAAGTGCCATAAAATTATTTCAAGCATTTAAATATTTCATACATTCAAAGTCCTTTCAAGATGTTAATCTTGTGTTGTAAAATGCACAATATTACATAAAACAAACTTAAAAATTAATTAGAGCATTAACTTAACAAATCAATTTCAAATATATAAATTTGTACTTCGGCGGGAAATCTGGAAGTGAATGCTTGAAGTAATGAAGCGGTCTAATGAAAATTTGAAGAGCCCAAATCAAACAGAGAAATTCAAAAACTATAGTTATTGAATTCAATTGAAATTGAAAATTGAAATACTTTCATTAAAAATTTATTTAAAACATCATGAGATTTCGTCATCCAACTATTTTTCTTTCATATCTATTAATTATTTAGGATGTAAATTTCCTTTTTCATGCTTAAATAGCATAATCGGATTTGCATTTTTAGAACAAATATGAAAAGCAAACTTATATTTTTTTTCTCTTCTGATCAGCAGTTATGGGCATCATAAAAAATATTTTAATACCATGAACGCAACTATAAAAGTAAAAAAAAAATATTTGTTTTGTTTCAAAACCGATGAAATAAGTTTATCTTGATGATTGCCAAACAGATTAAATGAAATTATTAAATTCAAAATTAGGAAAATAGAAATTTATTCATATGATGGAAGACGGAACTAAGGAATTTTATGTCATACGTGGCAAAACGTATTTGCAAAATATAATATCATGAGTGGCAAAACGGAATTAAAGAATTTTGTACCATGAGTGGCAGAGCGGAACTAAAGAAATTTTTGTTATGATGGCAAAATGGAAGTATAAAATGAATCGACATGAGTGGCAAAGCGGATCTAAAGAATTTTGAGCTATGAGTGGCAAAACGGAATATACAAATTTATTTCTGTGATGGCAAAAAGGAAATGCTAAATTTATTGACACGAGAGTCAAGTGCATAAAAGGATAAAAGGAAGTCAATGCTAGATAGCAGCATAGAAAAACAGAAATTTAATTTTTCTGTAGCATATTATCGTCTGTGGAATTTGTCAAAATTTGTAAATTTGTCTTTTGAATTTTGAAAAAAAAAACACGTTTTGGGCAGCCTGTTCTTAAAACAATTCACAGAATTACTAATTATAAAAGATAAAATTAAGGTAATTTTTTGGCAATTTTTTTTTTTTTTTTTTTTTTTTTTTGATAAAATTTTCGTAGACTTTGTTTCACAATAGATTTTGCAGTAATATTTCTACTTAAATATGAGTAAGCAAACGATGTACGTATGTATAAATAAAAGTAAACACATATTTTTCACGAATTAATACTTCTTAAAATGTATTTAGATTCTAATAGATTTGTTAAATGACAGCAATATTTGCAAAGAAGGAATATTCCATGCCTGCAAAATAATTATAAATTAAATAGGAGTATTTTCTTTCAATTACAAAATCCCACCTATAACATTACATAAATGTTTAGTAAAAACATCAGATGCTTATATTCCTCGACTCTACAATTGTTTGTTTTCTGTAAAATGTGGCCATTTTAATAATTTGGTGATGGCTTAGCGGATCGCTTAGCATATTGTTACTTATGATAACCTTAAGAAATGAAACACTTCTCTAATCTCTTCAGTATCAAATTCTTTTAAATTCAGAAAATTTTTTGAATTGAACATTTTGTAAATAAAAAAAAACTTGCAGATGAAGGCAATAAATGCATAATTATACTTAATCTTTCTTTAAATAACTGGTTTAAGTAAAAATGTTTTATTTATATAACTTTAACGCAAAGAAAATGCTTCAAATAATGACGAGTCAAATGGTAATCAAAAATGTTCGAATAAAAACACTAACTATAGTAACTGAATTCGAATGAAATTAAATTGAAATATTTTCAATGAAAGTTTATTTTAATTAAAACAAGGGATATCTCATGAAAGAGATCAATATGATGGATTTGAATAAATTGCATAAATTGTTCATTTAATATAGTGAAATTATTTTGTTGTTGCTTCCTTAAGGAATCACGAGAATATAATTCATTTTCGAGTACTTTATACATTTATATTCTAATAACAACCGGGAGAGAGAATACAATTTTTAATTTACCCATTACATATACATTTAATTTGAAAGCATTAGATTTCATTGTCAAAGGATTTTTGTTTCATAGTAGATTTTACTGTTTTTGTCGCCAGGGTAGCAGAACGACCACAAGACAAATGATTTTGAAATTTGGAACTAAGAATGTATGAATACTAATATTTACGGATGGACATTTTTGTTCTTTTTTTATGAACCTTCTGTTCTCTTTTCTTATGTATCCTTGTTTATTTAAAAAAACTGTTCTTTAACTTATTCTTAGATACACTTGTTCTTTAGATTGCTCGAACAAAACCTTGATATTCTAATGAATTGCTAATTCTAAAGAATTCTAATTTTAAGTGATTCGAATAAACTAATTATTACATTTGATTATTTTACTCATCTTAGAAAAAATTAAATCGGTTGAATTTTAGAAAAAAAAGAATTGTTTCTTAGTTAAACTTTTTACTAAACAGAACATTATTTTCTAATTTTATCAACAGATATTTAAAATAAAGCATCTTTGGTAATTTCTCAGTACGAATATTTATTATATAATTACATATTCAAAAAAAATTAATTAATTGAAAGAAATGGTGCTAAAAATAATTTGAAATAATTTTTATATCATATAATGTATTGTGAATTTTAAGCAAAAACAAATTCTGAACATTTTTGTAGGACCAAAAATCAATCAATGATTAAACATTTTATGCTTTAATATGCAGTGGATAAGGTGTTATATTCTTGCTAAAACACACAAAATAACACATAAAAGTTTTATTTTATTTTACAAAGTATTTGCAATAATATATACTATGTACATATATGTACTTTTCTATTTCCTATGTTTTTAGTAAAAATATTAAGGTATTCATGAAATATATTAAACACTTAAATTCATATTCCACTCTTATTTTAACATTTAATTATTCACTTAACATTGTCTATATAAGCCAGTTGGCGTGGTTTCCTAGAGAGTATTGAATGCGTACGGAAAGTAAATCAATAAGCAAGTTGAGGTTTCTGAGGAAAGACTTGACGAGGAAGATTAATGATGTCATCACCGCTATATTGCGGCCAATTAATAACGGCACCGGTTTTTAAGGAAACCATAATTTTACGGTTTGACTCGAAAATGATTACACATATTAAAAAGTAAAATGCATGAGATGGCGAAGCATAAATGCACGTTTTGCTGTATGAATCGATAATACGTTACCATTACAGGTCAATTGAGAAGTCCCCGGCCTACCATAGTAAAACACATTTTTTTTTGGCAAAATTAGTTTTTTTTATTCAATATAATTCCCTTCAAAGGTGATAAACTGATTATAGCGACCCTCCAACTTTTCGATACCATTTTTAAAGTACGATTTGTTCTTTGCTTCAAAATAGGCCTCAGTTTCGGCGATCACCTCTTCATTCGTCGAAAATTTCTTCCCAGCGAGCATTCTTTTGAGATCTGAGAACAGGAAATAGTCGCTGGGGGCCAGATCTGGAGAATACGGTGGATGAGGAAGCAATTTGATTTCATGGATTTTTGCCATCGTTTTCACTGACTTGTGACACGGTGCATTGTCTTGGCGAAGCAACACTTTCTTTTTCTTCAAATGCGGTCTTTTTTCGGCGATTTCGTCCTTCAAACGGTCCAATAACGCTATGTAATAGTCGCTGTTGATGGTTCTTCCTTTTTCAAGGTAGTCAATGAAAATTATTCCATGCGCATCCCAAAATACAGACGCCATAACCTTGCCAGCCGACTGTTGCGTTTTCCCACGCTTTGAAGCGGGTTCATCGTGTGCAGTCCACTCGGATGATTGTCGATTGGACTTCGGAATGAAATGATGTTTCATCCATTGTCACATATCGACGCAAAAACTCGGGTTTATTACACTTGATCATCTTCAAACACTGCTCCGAATCATCAACTCGTCGTTGTTTTTGGTCAAAAGTGAGCTCGCGCGGCACCCACTTTCCACAGAGCTTTCCCATACCCAAATATTCGTGAATGATATGATGTACACATTCAGTTGATATCTTTAGAGTGTCTGCTATTTCATTCAATTTCAATTGACGATCATTCAAAATCATTTTGTGGATTTTTGTAATGTTTTCGTCGGTAACAACCTCTTTTAGGCGTTCACCGTCTTCGGTGCTCATTTCACCGCGTCTAAACTTAGCATACCAATCCTTGATGGTTGATTTTCCTAGGGCAGTGTCCGGAAACTCGGCATCAAGCCAAGTTTTTGCTTCAACTGTATTTTTTCCCTCCAAAAAGCAATATTTTATCAACTCGGGAAATTCCTTTTTAACCATTTTTTTCACAATAACAAAAGTTGCTTCACTCAAAATGCTATAATTCACAAACTAATGATCCGACAGCTGTCAAATTTATACACGCACCTTTTGAGGATTAGGGCTAACTAAAAAACATATGGATTTAATTCTAGTAGCGCCATCTATGTGTCAGGCCGGGGACTTTTCAATTGACCTGTTATTTGAAACAAATATTTGAGACGAAAGTCAAGAAACCCAGTCTCTTCTTAATAAAAACGTTGTTACAATATTGTTGAAATGAAAATTACACAATTCTTCTCAATGCTAAGCAAATTTAAGCAAGAAGTCTTGAATTACAAACCTAAAATACATAAAAAAATAATATTTTCTTTAAGGCAAACCATTATTTGTCATGCAAAAAAAGATTGTTGTTATCATACTATTATCAGGGTCTGGATTGTTAAAGATGCTTAAAATTAAAATAAAAAAATTGCTACAGTAAACTTTAAGAAATAATTGAAAACATTTGTTAGTGGTTGATTCAGAGCTTTGATGCTTTCTGAGTGTCCAATTAAAATCATAAAAATTCCTCATTAATTCCGTTTATCAGTATCGGGTTCGAGTCTCGATACCACTAAAGACCCACCGTACAGCGGGTATTTAGAAATTTAAGGCTCAATGGTATAAGTTAATGAATGCACGAGGAAATTAGGTAAGGGAGGTACCAGCTCGCGAAACATACTCGTCACTTGACCGAGGTTCAAAATTTAGGGGTCCTAGTGTTGCTGCTCAGTGTAACGTTAATACAGAATCGCTTTTTACTTTGTCAAATTTAGCTAGTACACCATAATCCATATAACTGCTACTCACTCATTCAATTTAACAAGACTAACCAGGAAATCAGTTAATTCACTTCACTTCGCGGACACATTGTAGTCATGGTTGAATTCAGGATCTAATAATATTTTAAAATGACTGAACAGCAAAATTTTATGTAGATTATATCATAAATATATAATAACAATTATACTTCAGCTGCAGATTATTTTCAACACTGAAACAGATTAAAATACGGTATTACCTCAAATGCCGAATTTCATCCGATAATGAGATCCGCCAGAGCTCTAAAGCACATGTAAACATATGTTATTGGATTACGTTGTTCTAGAATTCTCCAAACGTGAATTTTCAAAATGGTTTTAATAATAAATACTCTGATTTTAAGACAAAGTATTAATAAGGAATAGTAACATTTGAATTTAAATGCTTTGAAAAAGGTAAATAAGTAAATTATAAACTTAAACACCAGTATTTTTTCTTTAATAAGAAATGAGACAAAGGCTTAAGTAGAGGACGAACTAAAATTATTTTACAGATTTCAATGTGAATATGATTTTTAATGTTTCAGGATAATATATATTTACGTATATATGTAATAAATATTTTTTGGAAAATTTTAACTAGCTATGCGATATAATAACTCTTAGTTAAGCCACATTGCTCAGTTCGCAATTGATTGTTTATTAATATCGCATTGAGAAGCAACACGATGGCCATTGCCGACTTCCCTTATCACTTTGAGCCTCAATTCAAGTGACGAGGACGGCATTTGAGCAGGCACCTCACTTTCCAAATTTCCACTCCACACCATTGATAGGAGTTGGAAACTCTGCCCCGTTTAATGTGCATCTGCCCTGCTACTTAGTAGGTCTTTAGGACCAAACGACTCGATGAAATTAACACTGAGTCTGTGACCATAACCACTAATCTCCAACAGCCCCACATATAGTTCTAAAATACCGGAGCTTTCGTTCACACACACATTTCTCGTACGACGGTCGTTCAATCCAAGAGATGGCGCTCGTAGCATCGAAAATGATTTCTTATTAATATGCATCTTGACTTACTAGACTTCTAAATCTCATTTGCTCGTATTCGTAATCATGACGAATTTCGCCACACAAACATTTTTCTTCATAACTTTTACAGCCGGTTAGATAATCTTTGTCTTTTTTGGACACGATTCACCAAAAGTAATTCAACGTTTTGATTTTTGCTTGATTTCCGGTGCATAATGAGGAATCCTCTTATCATCGATGATGACAACTCAACGCGGCTACAATCAAATTACGATCTGGAAGCAAATAATTACCATGTCAAAACTAACTTCTTAATCAATGTCATATTTGTTTCGGTACCTTTTAACAGATGGCAGCACACAATGGTAACCTCAATTTAATGGTGCTATCTGTCTTCAAATACAAGTACTTTTTGAACCACCTTCGTAACAACTTGAAATTTTTTTTCAGTATACTTTGAATTTCTTTACTCGCATTGGTCTTGAGCTAATGAATGCCCTTAGGATTGTTGGAGAAAACAAGATTTTTAAAGTACCTGCAGAGAAAAATAACCTGGGGCGATTAAACCAAAGGAACGTGAGAATTAACGCCAAGTTCTTGAGAACGGCGGGAAGTCGATGTACCTGATTTTTCAACAATTCTTTTCTGAACACTATCAAGAAAAAGTCTGACGTACAATTCCAACTGGGTCTTTTTTTTTTTAGTCACGTGACAAATCTTTGAGTTATAAAACATTTATCTAAGGTCAATATCAATGGGAAGAGAGTTTCTTAAAGAGATACTGTAGCCGGTGAGCAAATTTTTAAAATTAGATATTTTTAAGAAAAATTAATAATCATCCTGTTTGAACAAACGTAAAATATGGATTTCAAAAAAAATATTTTCAAGGAAACAATAATTTACAGTTTAATTTTTTTAAAATTTATTTGAATGTATTTTAAAAGTTCTACTACTTACAACTAACTTCACATATCTTTTAAGACAAATTTCTTTATCAATGTATTATCAGTGTTTCTAGCAATTCCGTGCATAAGTTTGGTTGTGTTTGTGTTAATTATAAAGGATTAAAGTTTTTTCCTATCAGACTCTGCAAAAAAAAAAGTAAAGAAGAGCTATATCTAATTTTGTGAATTTTCTTAAAAAATAACTATTTTGTTTCCAAATCTTTATTCCATTCACATAATTTTAATGAACATATTATAGAAACCATCTAGAAAGTTTCGAAACTTTATGTTGATGTTAAGAAACGCCGTAGCATTTTAAGAACAAAAACTTCACGAAACATAAGAAAGTATAAGAGCCAGGAATTAAATGTTTTGAAGTTTAATGAAATGATTATTCACTCTGCTAAAGAAAATTAAAATATCTCTCTAAATAATGTAGCAAGAGCTACGAAATTTTTTTGTAAATGTCTAGAAAAATTATACAGTTAAAATAAAGTAATAAAATGATTTTCAATATTTTGGTCCCTTTTAGGGTACTATGTTCTCTTACATAACATGACGCAGATATGACCTCTGTGAGAGAACAATGGAGCCTTAATTTCCATAGTAATACTGAATAATTTTCACACGTTTTTCAGTTGTGTATCTTTCCATAATTAAAATCCCAAGTCTTGATTTCCAGATTTTGAAAACAACCGAAAAATATTAATATTCTCATACATTATTCACATCTTATACTGCAAAGTAAGGGTAGAGAATTGTTTCGGCTTGGGGTCACTTTTTGGAAGTGGAACCTAGCTGTAGGTCACAACTTTTAAAACGATTCCATTCATTAGTTAACTTTGCATTTCAGAAAAGATACTAATTGAGCCATAAAAATCAAAAAATAAATAAAATATCAACAGTTTTGTACAATTTATTGTTTGTGCTAATTTCTTTCACATACAGTTAGAAGTACATTTAATTTTAGAATGAATTTAATGAGATAAATGTACCTATCACACTTTTCTACAATTTTTTTTCTGTCTAGCGTATACAATCTTCTACATCTCTAGCGAATACGATATTATTTCTATTTTTAAAGTGAAAGCTACACATAAATTCACAAAAGTACAAGATCAATATTCACAAAATAACCGAACACACGAATAAGAATTACCTTATCTCAATATTGCTTGAGGTATATAGAATCTATATACATTAACAGAAATACACGTTGACACTCTAAAAATACACTTTTCAATACACCATCAATACTCTAAGAATGAATTTTAGATCCTTCAGGACGTGTCTAGGAGTATCTAGTTTTGTCACCAAATTTGGCGACTTGTTGACTTCGGAAAACATCATTTGTCACAAAGTCAATCCTCTCATTGACTGTTAAACTATCTTTCCAGCCACAATATTCGTTCGAAAGGAAAGAAAACTTTGTTCGAAATTTCTGTGTGTAACATGGCTCTCTCTCTTGAAATTTTATCAACTGTCGCGGCTCTTCTTTCTTTTATATAGACAATCATTTAAGATATCGCTTGATAGGTGACAATGTCCTGTATTGATCTTATCTTAGATAATATTTATTTGGCCCATACCAGCATCACTTTTCGAATACCAATCTCTGAACACATAAAGGAAGTTTCTAACATCATTCCTGATTTAATACGGAAAAATCCTTTAGGGTGTAATTCACATGCTCCATTTCGGGGACAACATGTGGGCTAAGATTGAAGTCAACAACGAGTCAGTAGGAAGGCATTACAGCTCCCTTCTTTATAATTCTACAATTGTTCTCAATGCGGAAGAACCACATTCTTTTAAATAACTAGAGGCGCACCTATAAACAATTCTTTCTGTGAGACAGAATAAGATAATCAGATTCTGCATATTTAATGATAGTTGGAGACGCGAGGAAGTCTCTCACACACACTAGATATTCTTAATTGAATGGAATATTAACTATCTTAGTTGCTATAAGCGAACGCGCTTTAGCCCTTGTAGTACATCCCCAAATGTGAGAAATTTCTTCTCCCCTGTTCCAAAGCTCGGTTTTTTTGGAGATCAACTTTAAGTACAAGATTTGTTTGAAAAATAATTGTATTTAAAGACAGATGGCCTTATTCAGGTAAAATGTTGTTACCATTGGGTGCTGCCATCTGTTAAACGGAGTTGAAAGAAATTGACATTGATTCATAAGTTAGTTTTGATTTGGAAGTCATTTGCGAATACGACGAACTTAGACTTTGACAGACAGCTGTCTAAGGAGTCATGATATACTAAAACCAAACCATTTTCATGGCTATGAGCGCCATCTCTTGGAATTTCTAAGGATTTATTGAACGACAATCGTGCATGATCCTGGAAGAAATCCAGACCTACGTGACAGGGGTCAGTAAAGTCTGTGACATATGTCCTGTATTTTCGAACACGGGATCCACATTTAATAAATGCGTCTAGTTTTCCGTGTATTTTCGCTTATTCTCCTCTCGCAATTTTTAATTCGATGCCGGGAGTGGTATAGAGTGTCCGTTCTGTTAGTGATTTAACTATATCACTCCTTATTCATGTTACGATGGCTCCAGTATCAATTGTTAACTTGTAGCAGCTGTTCAGTTGCTTGCTCACGAAAAAGAGCAACAAGTTGGGTTATCCCAACCATTATCTTGGGAGACGACGTCGAATTGCCGCTAGAAAACTGGCCTGTAAGTTTGTGCGCCATAAGGGCTTTATATATATACGAGAGCTATTCAGAAAGTAAGAAACGTTTCTGTCTGACGTCGCTAGGCGCGCGCCGATCACGTATATTTTGATGTCTGCGTGCTCGGGAATATTTCCACGCTGCCCGTTCTTTTTTTTTTTTTTTTTTTTTTTTTTAAATTTAAAATGTGCGCTGAAGTTGAAAATCCCGCCAGTTGTGAGGTGCGGTCTGTGATACGGTTTTTGTTGGCAAAAAACCCATGGAAATTTATCAACAGGTGTGTGAAGTGTACGAAAACTACGTAATGAATGAAAGTTCGATCCGGAAATGGTGCATTCAGTTAAAAAATGGCCGAACTAACGTTCACGATGAAGAGAAGAGTGGACGCCCTAGCAGTGTGACTGACGAACTGGTCGCTAAAGTTGATGAAAAGATTCGTGAAAACCGCCGTTTCACAATAACGGAGCTTTCGCTTAGTTTTCCACAAGTTTCACGGACTTTGTTGTTTGAAATTGTCAAACAAAAGCTAGGCTACTGCAAATTTTATGCAAGATGGGTGCGTTGGCTTCCAAAATTTTGTTTTTGCACGACAATGCCCTACCTCACACGGCAAACTGCCCTCAAGAACTCCTTAATTCATTCAAATGGGAGGTTTTCCCTCATCTGCCCTACAGTCCCGATCTTACACCTAGCGATTTTCACTTGTTTCCAAGAACTGGCTAGCAACACAGAGCTTTGACGACGACAAAGAGCTGCGGGTGCGCGTCACTGAGTGGCTGAGATCGCAGGCGGCAGAATTCTATGACGAAGGAATTTCAAAGCTTATCCATCACTATGATAAGTGCCTCAATTTGTTTAGTGACAATGTAGAAAAGAAGAATTTTAGTCGCTCTTTCTGATGTATATAATGATTTTTTTTTTCTTGTACTCAGTTTCTTTTTAATTCCAAAACGTTCCTTACTTTCTGAATAGCCCTCGTGTATATATATATATATAAAGTTTTCTGGCTCTGAAGTAACAGTACTTAAACTGGTTTCGAGAACTTCCTGATGTTTCCCGACGTCCTGGAACATGTCGTTTACGTTTTCCATCGTTCTTCGAAACACCACTGAGACTCTGCATTTTTCATTGTCTTTGAAGGCATTCCCATTAATAGATAGCCTTCGCCTAGTAAGATAGTCTGGATGTAGTTTTCTTGGCTTCTGAAAATGTACGAACGTTGAATTTGTGCTATTGTGAATTTATATGTTTATGTTCATTCTTTTCCAGGTAAAAGGAAGTTTCCTGTTTCAATTAGTCTCAAAATAAGAATCTATATTTACTTTCAAAGAACCTGCTCATTCAACGTGTGGGCCTTTCTGACATGGAACACCGATCAGTCACATGACCATATTATTCATTTTTTGAGCACGTCTGTCATTCGAAGAATACAGATGCATCGATATTTAATAAAATTTAAATAAAAGTGTTGTTATTTTTTGAATATGCAATTGGAAACATATTCGATTCGGCAAACACACTACAACTATGTTTTTGTGTCCATTAATTTTGAAATGAATTTTAGTTTATGAATAGTTTTCAGAAACGAAACCGGAAATAAGGCTGGATTACTATTAGTCTAACAATTAAAGGGACACATCATATTTAATGTGCTGTCTTGAAGTTAAAAGCTCAACAAATGTTGCAATGTAACACTGTTCGTTATTATATTTAAAAACAGAATTTTAGTTAGAGTCAGTCAAGAAAATAAGAGTAAGACATCATATACTCATATTTGAACGCGTGGATGACGTATGTAATCGAGTATACTGTTGACTCAGAAAGAAAAAAATATATACTCGCTTTTATTTTTATTACGCTGTATCTCTCGGAAGACGAAAATACTATTTTTGTTCGAAAGAAATATTTTCTTAACTTCCCACATGTTTATATAAATAATATATAAATTTCCCTCGAATAAAAGTTACTTTTACATATTTAATTTCGACTTTCAAACTTTAACGTTCGAAATGCAGCGCTTAATATAACATGACAATAACATGCACATACACACGCTCATACATACTATTTTATACTACTTTTTATTATATTATATTTATGTTTTTTAATAAATGAAATGTTTTTATAATACACGCCTGAAAAAAACGGAAGTACTCACAGCCCCTGGAATAAAAAACCAATGACTGTTGCGAACAGTCGTCAAAGGCCTTTTGGGGGTTGGAAATTTAATGCATATATTCTGCGCAGTGATTAACCTCCCACTGAGAAACAACTCGGGGCTATTAGCGATGGATCTCGAAATTTTAAACGTCGATCAAGTGACGAGGACGACATATGAGCTGGCAGCTCTCTGTCCTAACTTCCACACCACGCCAAAGGGAGAACTTTGAGCCACGACAGGTTTTACGTGCATCAGCCTCGGCTACACGGCAGGTCCTTAGTGGCATCAAGTCTCGAACCTACGACTCATAGAAAACCGCCAGCCACGAACTGCCATATCCACTACGCTACCGCGGCCGGTTTATTTTATTGAAAGAGTAAGCACATGGTTGCGCTTTCAATCTAAAATTTACTATCAATAGGTTTGAAAAGGTAAATAGACTCGATGGAACGCTTCACACCTTACGTTCTGGAAATTAAAAAATGACAAGCCTGTAAAATTCGTTAAAAAACGTAGAAAGCAGTGTGTAGGAAAACATCTGCATATTATTTAACATGTATTGTAAACTCTGCCCTACTCTTAAGAGACTGTAGTGAAAGATTTAATACAATAATAGATTATAAAAATTAATTTTGTAATAAAAAGTTATGACTTAAAATTACAGGTATCTTTCTTGACCTACCATTCCTTAATCCAGGTTTATATGTACATTTGGAATTATTATTATACATTTATTATAATGATTTAACCACACCCATTGGATCTGTTGGTATATATTATAATAATCTCGGATACCTTTTTTTTCATTGCCTTGCCTCTTCCTTGAATATTCGTAGCGTATACTCCAATTTCAGATACTGATAGTGTAATTTCAAATTCGGCTCGATGATAAGGTCTTGAATAGTATACAAATGGAGATCAATTTAATAACTACCAGACCTTCTATAAGACTACAACGTATAAGTACGAGGGTTATTCAGAAAGTAAGGAACGTTTCAGTCTGACGTCGCTAGGCGCGCGCCGATCACGTAGTTATATTTTGGTGTCTGCGAGCAACTCTCTACCAATTGGGAGAATTTTAAATTTATTTTAAATTCAAAACCCCTCCCTATTCCAGAAACCTCCAGCAATGAAGATATTGAAAAATCTATAGAGCAAATTGGTGTAACTATTTCTGAGGCACTTGTGACGGCCTCAAAACCAAAATTTAAACCTCCTCCTCTGAGACTCCCTATAGAAATCAGAACTAAAATTCGTCGCAAAAATTATGTACGGAGAGTCTGGCAAAGATGTAGGAATCCGGCTCTTAAATCTGAACTCCGTACACTCAGTAATGAGATTAAACGAGACATTAAACACTTTTCCCAGGAAAGATGGGAAAAACACATTGAAGGCCTATCGCCTGATACAAACACCCTTTGGAGGGAAACCTCCCGACTCAAAAAGCCTTTTCACACCATTCCGCCCCTGAAGGGCACCCTCGGCAGTGTTGCTGTAGCTCCTATTGAAAAGGCGGAAGTTATAGCTGATAGCCTTCAAAATCAATTCGAACCAAATGAAGACGAGAATCCCAGATTCTCAGCTCATACTACGCAAAAAGTCCAAAGGTTTTTGGCCTCCTCCACTTGCCTAGACCTGGAACCAGTCCAGGCTAGCGAAATTTTGGACTTTATACATAACACCAAAATTAAGAAAGCTCCAGGATTGGATTTAATTTCTAATCACATTCTTAAAAATCTCCCACTTAAATTTATTTTTCTTCTCACGCTGATCTTTAACTTTTTAATGGAGAACTGCTACTTCCCTAAGGCTTGGAAGATCGCCGTGGTGGTCCCCATTCTCAAGTCTTGTTCAGATGATTCGAATCCTCAAAATTATCGCCCCATATCGTTACTCAGTTCGCTGAGCAAAGCATATGAATGTGTTATTTTGAATCGCCTGGACCAGTTCTGCAATTCCAGGAATATTGTTATTCTAGAGCAGCATGGTTTTGTTCCCAAGTGCTGTACAGTAACACAGTTACTTAGAGTTACTGAGACGGCCCAGCAAGGCTTTTCCAATAACAAAGCCACGGGTATGCTTTTTATCGATATTGCCAAAGCTTTTGATAAAATTTGGCATGATGGGCTCATTTCCAAGATGATGCGACTTGGAATTTCGGACCAACTTATCAAAATTATACACTCGTTCCTTGACTCTCGCAGTTTCAGAGTTCGAGTCGAAAACGCAGTCTCCTCCCCCCGACCAATCCTTAGTGGAGTCCCCCAGGGATCGATTTTAAGTCCAAGAATTTTTTCTTTGTACGTAAATGACATCCCGAAGGCTGCCAACATTCACTTAGCAATGTATGCTGATGACACTGCTATTATGTCCCAAGACATCTGCAATCGAAAAATTATTGAAAGATTGCAGACATACATTTTTCGTTTACAGCTCTGGCTCATTGACTGGAAAATTAAAGTTAATGCATCTAAAAGCGCTTGCCTCCTCTTTACGAAACAACGGTGTATTGGCAATTTGCCAACAGTCACCATTTTTGATCAACCGGTCCCCTGGGTCACTGAATATAAGTACCTAGGGTTAATTTTAGACGCCAAATTAAATTTTGCCCACCACATCCGAAATGCCCATCAAAAGGCTATCGGAATGAGCAGTTTGCTCACTCGCTTGATTTCTTGTAAGAGCAAGCTGGCGATCAGGCACAAAATCTTGCTCTACAAGTCGATCTTAAGACCGATCATGTTGTATGCATCGCCTATCTGGGCGTCCGCTGCAACCACCCATTTGAAACGACTGCACGTCTTTCAAAACACACACCTTAGGAAAATGATAAATGCACCCTGGTTTGTCCGGAATGAAGTCCTGCATAAAGATCTAAAAATTGAACCAATTCTAGAGTTCATTAAAAAACAATCATTAAACTTCTTCAACAGGATCCCTCAAATACCTAATGCACTGCTTCAACAACTCCCCGCGTATGATGCGTCAATCGCATCTTAGCAAAAAAGACCGAGAGCCGCGCTCGGACATTCATATGTCCATTTCCCAGCCCTAAAAAGGCTGCGAGCGCACTGAAGTAATGCATCAGTGATATCCTGATTATTTTCAAAATTCAGGACTTCCCATCGATACGTGGCACTGCCCCATGGTCAAAATGGACCTCGCGTAACACTATCGAGAACTCTCAAAATTTTAAAATCTTTAATTCTAGAAAATTAGATACTATTTAAATTTTTAACTACATTTTCCTAAGATTCTTAACATTTTTCGTCACCAGATGTCGCTTTTAGCGCTAAATTCAGCTTAATTCTTGTTTTTCAAACTCATCTCCTCGCGTTTTAAATTTTCCCTCAAAATTTTTAAATGCATTTTTCTCTAAATTGGTTTCGGTACGGCATTTCTTTTTATTTCAATTTAATTTATTAGCTAAATTTTTGTTTTTATAACCTCTCAAAACCCCACGGACAACAGTTTCTCGAAGCCGTTTTTCGTCTTCGAACTGAAGTCCTGCCCCTAACCTAGACCCCGCCCACCGCTATGTATGCTTCTTAGCTTCCCTTGCTACGGCATCCAATAGCAGTGCGCGCTCTCGTAATTTTAATTTCCAACTAGTTTCGTCAGTCGCCTCACTCTGTCGAACACCCAGGTGCTTGTTGCCTTGATCCTAATTATGATAGCAACTTAAATTACGATAAAACTTTAACTAATTATGCTCATTAAATTTATAAATTATGATGAGAGGGTAAGTTTAATATTTTAAATAGGTACCTCGTAACTTTAGCCGTTACCGTTACCGTGCTCGGCATCTCAGTCGGCGCCCAGCCATCACAATGGGAACATTTCCACGCTGCCCGTTTTTTCGATATTCAAATTTAAAATGTGCCCTGCAATTGAAAATCCCGCCAGTTGTGAGGTGCGGTCTGTGATACGGTTTTTGTTGGCAAAAAACCTAAAGCCTATGGAAATTTATCGGCAAGTGTGTGAAGTGTACGGAAACAACGTAATGAATGAAAATTCAATCCGGAAATTGTGCATTCAGTTTAAAAATGGCCGAACTAACGTTGACGATGAAGAGAAGAGTGGACGCCCTAGCATTGTGACTGACGAACTGGTCGCTGAAGTTGATGAAAAGATTCGTAAAAACCGCTGAACTGAGCTTTCGCTTAGTTTTCCACAAGTTTCACGGACTTTGTTGTTTGAAATTGGCTGCAGAATTCTATGACGGAGGAATTTCAAAGCTTGTCCACCGCTATGATAAGTGCCTCAATTTGTTTGGTGACTATGTAGAAAAGTAGAATTTTAGTCGCTCTTTCTGATGTATATAATACATTTTTTTTTCTGGCACTTAATTTCTTTTTAATTTCAAAAAGTTTCTTACTTTCTGAATAGCCCTCGTAAATAAACTGGCTCAGTTTACAAACTTGTTAAATTGATACGTTCTTTGATATTTATTGAGTTCCCGATTTTATTCGTTTCTACACTAACAATTAAATGAATTGTTAGCGTAGAAATTAATTAATTTCTGATTTTATTCATTTCTACACTAACATTTCTGCACTACAACTAACTCGTCGAATCAGGTCAAGGCCTCCTTTTTATCTGACGATTTTCGTCACGATTTTAAACTTCTTTCTTCCTATTCTGTATTTACAGAGGAGATTTCCGCATTTCTAAAATGTTAGAAAGTGTCTCAAATGAAACCAAAGAAAATTTTGATTCTTTGAATGCATTGGAATTTTCAAATCATCCGAATCATTCTTCACACCCCTTGATGACAGACACGCTAAAACAAACTCATACTTTAAAGTCAGACAACATCGAATTGATGTATTGTTGGATACGCTCTCATACTGGTATCAAAGGAAATGAAATTGCCGAAATGCTGCTAAATCTGCATCTGGTGAAATGTCTCCTACTATTCCATATTGCGATGTTATGAAACGCATTAAATCAGCTATTCATAATCACTGGCAAGGTCAATGGAACCGTGAAACAAATAATAAACTAAATTATACTAAACCGATCATTTCTAATTTGAAATTATTTTCACGTAGAAGACAGGGCGTGATTTTAACACGTTTGTTTATCGAATACACCAGAATATTTCTTACCGATAGAAAATTGGCCGCGGTAGCCTAGTAATCATGGCTTCGGATTCGTGGGCGACGGTTTTCGTTCAGTCGCGGGTTCTATCCTTGGCCGCCAAAGACCCACCGTGTAGCCGGGGCTGATGGACGTTAAATCTGTCGGGGCCCAAAGTCCTCCCGTTGGCATGGTGTGGATGTTAGGAGAGGGGGGTGCCAGCTCAGGTGTCGTCCTCGTCACTCGACCGTGGTTCAAAATTACTAAGTTCGTCGCCAATAGCCCTCATGTTGCTTCTTGTGCGAAGTTGATTTAAACTAAAACTAAATTACCGATAGAAAACTTCTCCATGTGTAACTATTGTGTTTGTCCTCTTAAGGTACGACACATTTTAAACGAATTCTTTGATATCTATAAAATTGCCGTTCGTCTTAAGGATTTTAAATTTTATAAACTGTCTATAATTACCTTTGTTGATTTGGTTTGGTTTTTATTAACGTCGCACTAGAAGTAACACGAGAGCTATTGGTGACGGACCTCGTAATTTTGAACCACTGTCAAGTGACAATTTATAAATCGATGTGTGTAAGATACCTTTACCTATCGAGATGAAAAGTAAATATTTGCCACGGATGGGGAAAATTTCCAACCAAATATTTTTAATATCTTTCATGACATTTACTCCATATATATAATTTTATTTAACTTAATTTAATTCTCTATCCTGAGGCTGAATTGTAAAATGTTTTAAATAGAAAGAAAATTTAGCATCTTAACCTTGTGTTTGGCACAATATAATCCACAAGAATTCAGTGTCAGAAATTTATAGTATGACAGCTAGATATAAATAAACATAGTTAGATAACGAAAATATAAAGGAACTCCTCAAATGATAATTGATTTCAGTGATATTTATTTGCTGAATACCTTATCTCCAGACACTTTGTAAAAACAATTCCTCTGTAGATACTAGAATCTTATCCTCGTGATTCTTACAAAAAGTTTAGTAGTAGTGTAAATGTAGTGATCCTGTTAGATATTGAAACTGAGAATTTGGTACAGAAATAAACATTTCTGCGGCTGTAAAATCCTGTTGATTCTGAGGCTACCTACGAAGAGTCCAGTATTCGAATAACTGGACCACACGTGTCAAACTAACAAGGAAATGGTCCCAAGGGTCACTCGAGGAATTTTATAAAAGTGGTATCGTTTGAATTTGTCACCAGTTTCACCTTTTATATTTATTCTCAACTAATTCAGAGAAGATACTTATGTATTAAAACTAGAAGAAATACAATTAACATTATATCTCAACCCCTTTGCTTAAACTAACTATGGAAAATGAACGTGTACTCGCACAAAGAAGTATCGTTAAAACAAAATAAAATCATACTAAATGAACCAAGATAAATAAAGATGAAGCCACCACTAGGTTAACCATCATAAATGATTGAAATTCTAGGAGAATAATTTAGGGAGCGTTTTAGACATTGTGCTTAAAATTCGAAATCTTGAATATTCAAATATGTATTCATCCCCACGAATGGTGAAGGGTATTTAAATATCCATTTTTTTTATTAAATTTCTACTATTTGTTCACACTCTCCCAATATATGTATATTGTTCAATTTTTCAATCGTTAATAAAATACATTTTATTCATACACTCAAGTTCAAATGCATTTTCTTAAACGTAGTGGATGACACTTGATATTAATACAGCTTTTCAAATTTTAATTAAATTTAATTGGTGAAAATGCAGTTTAGCCCAACCACTTAGCGCGATTTCAAAAATTGCCAAACTTGCCGATTTTTTCTGGCAGAACGATTAGTCATCGAAGCGTACCAGGATAGCCACATTTGGCAAAATAGCACCAAATATACTGTCGCCAAGGGTGGTTGGCCTAAACTGCATTCCAACTATTTAATTCACCGAATGAATTTCTTTTACCCCTTAATGTTGTGATTCTGTCGTATGTATATACATATTTATATTAAAGTAATTATTTAATAAAAAGTAACTAAAATAAAATTTTCTTTGCTGACCTAAGTAGGAATTGACTTAATTTTTTTTACAATACTTGTTTCATTAATAACATCAAAGTAATACAAAGAATCTATCTACCATACACATGAAAAAAGGGAATTATATTTACAACTGCTGCTTTTCTTCATGAGCAATATTAAAGACATTATCCATTTATCTAGTTCATCAGTTTATGAATACTAATTCAAGTGGGTAAACTATTAATTTGGATGGTCAAATTCAGACCGAAATCTTGAAAGTCAATTGAAATAATTTTCTACATTCTTCACGGTCTCTGCATATTATTTTCTGCAACAGGTATACATAACTTGCGCTATGAACCAAGTCACCAACCCTCAAAATTTGTCCCGTCCCCCGCATACTTGCTTATTAATGGTGAAGATGGGTAGTTTTTGTAAGTTTTCGGCAGTGAAGCGAGAAAGAAGAGGAGAGCGTGAGTGGGAAGTGAGATATTTACCGATGTTATTCAACGAAGAGTAAGGTGTGTCACAGGCAGCTAAAAAAGTTATATATATATTGTTACGAATACGAGTTGATGCTTCCCCGCAACTCTTCTCAAACAAAAGGAAAAGATAGATTTACAAAGATGTCACCAACCAGCAAAAGAGAGTTATAGCGATTGACCCTTCATCTTGACGACTGATTTGGCAATCGTTTGGCGACTTTGGCAAAGAAGTTGGAATCGAGACGAAAAATCGTTAAGGAAGAAAGTTATGGACTTTTCGCGAATTTTCGGTGCAACCTCACACCTGGACGGAATAGATATAAATACGCCACGAGTTACAGTTATGGAACGATGAATCAGTCTGTGTTCGGAATCAGTTCGTTTGTGGTGGTTTGTGTGGCTCGTTCGTCGGCTTTATATACCAATCGGGGAATCGTGGCCGAGTGAATTTGCTGGAGGTTTAACCGGAATCTAGCAGGACTGTCGGAGTCTGTCTTTCGAATCTCTGTTGTGGAGGTCCATCGGGGAATCGACTGAAGCTGTCGGCACTTGAAGTGGAGCGTGCCGGTTGAATCTGCGAAGAAGCAGCTAGTATCTGAAGGAAATTGTCGGATCCTTCCTTGGAAATGCTGACGGAGGCTGTCAGCAGCGAAGAATAATGAGCTGGTGAGCTGAACGCCGCTGAAATAACTGTATCTGTCCTTAAAAGTGTGCTTTGCGTCTGTTTCTGTATCAATAAATTGTGCAAGGTTAGTATATTGTCCAAGTTGTGCTACCTGTATGTCGTCGTGAAGCCTCTACAACTGAAGCCAATCCTGAAGCCTTTTACTCCCCACATCCACGCAGAGTGGAAATTTTTCGTAATAATATATATAATATATATATATTTGAAGATAGATGGCATCATAAAGGTAAATTGTTGTTACCATTAGATGCTGCCATAAACTGAGCCAAATCAAATTTGACATTGATTTATAAGTTTGTTTTGGATTGGTACTCCTTTGCTATCAAATCAAAATTTGATTGCTGCCACTTCGAGTAGACGATGTCATTTTGCGTCGAGTTGTCACCATCGATCACAAATGGATTTATCGTTGTACACCGGCAATCAAGCAAAAATAAAATATAGGGTTGCTTCCGGCGAATCTGCTCCAAAGATGGTGAGGAGGACGAAAAATGTTTGAGGTTCGAAAGGTGTCATGATCACGAACAAGAGTAATGGAGATTTAAACAGCTGTCTTATGAGTCATGATGCTTTCTAAAAACGAATCATTTTCGATACTACGGGCGCCATCTCTTATATTTCCTGAGGACTTGTTGAACGACCTTTGTACAAGATGCTGCAAGAAATCGAGACCCGAATTCCTGGGTTCAGTAAAGTCTGTGACATATGCGTGATATTTGCGTACTTTGATTCACATTTGAAAACTGCTTTAAATTTTTCGTGTATTTTTGCTTGCTCTCCATTCGTAATTTTTAATTCAATACCGGGAGTAGTACATAGGGCATCCGTTATTTCAGTTATTTACCTATATTAATCAGTATTAGGAATATATTGGCTTCCGTATCGTCAACTAGTAGCGAAAAAAGAGAGAAAAATCGTGCAATAGTGAGTTTAAGAGACATGTTGTAAATATAGACACACTTATTTTGTCATATGCAGGTAACAAAACAAGTGTAATAGTGTTGCGTGTTAAAACATGTGAATAAAAAATATTTGTGTGTGCTGCAAATATCTAAACGTCTCTTTTGGTATATTTCTTTATAAACAATTTGCTAGTTAATGAATAATTTTCAATAAACCTTTGAGCATTTTATTCTTTGAATTTTACTGGCTTTTTTTATTAAATACTTTTAAAGCGTTATTATTAATTTTTAAAACATTACTGAACACAATTTAAAAAAAATTACATACAACCATTTACATCCAGCATTAAGATATATCTGTATATGAATGTTAAAGAAACACACAAATTTACACAAATATTAGAGCCTCTGTTCTGTCTGAAATCGCATTCTTTACATTCTTGACATTAGGTGTAAATAACTTTCAGATGATTGTCCACGTCAAGTGTGGCTTCAAATCTCTTGAATTGGAGCATTGGCAACTACTTTATCACATCACAAAAGAAAAAAAAGTAATTTACGGCTCCCGTCTACCCGCCATTTTGATTTCGTAGACGTAATGTTAATAGTATGGAATTTCGACTTTAATTCTTATATATTTATTATTTGATCTATTTGAATGCAATAAAATGCACCTGAAAGAGCAAAAAATAATGAATGCATCTGTGTAATTACTTTTTCCCTCCGAGTCCTAAAAATATTTTTATTCTTATTTTAATGATTCGCTTGTGAGTCTTCCGATCTTTAAAAAATATTTTAAAATGCTTTTAAGAATCGGAGGGAAAAAGTAATTCCACAGAAGCATTCATTATTTTTTGCTCTTTCAAATGCACTTTATTGCATTCAAATAGATCAAATAATGAAGATGTGACAATTAAAGTCGAAATTCCATAGGATTAACATTACGTCCACTAAATCAAAATGGCGTGTAGACGGGAACCTTAAGTGGCATTTTTTAGTTTAATATCTAAGCAGAATAATATCAAAGGTTTTGCATTTTATTATTTTATTGTTTGATATAATTTTAATATCCGAACACTAATTAGATACCTTATTGCGGCGTCGTTTACTTCGATTTATTTTCCTAATAAAGTCCATTTCGTTTTTATATTTTAGAATTTTGGTTTATTGAAGAATTAATTAAATATTTAAAAAAAAAGCGTTGTTATTAGTCAAAGTAGGGACAAGAAGTGATATTATGTAGCGTATTTATTAAAACCCACTTGTGTAAGGAAAATAATTTATTTTAAGTTATGTAATCTATGCAGAAGATTTTAAGCTTGTGTAATAAATGTGTGTTACAGTCCAATTAAGATTTGTATTTCATGAATATCGTCAAGAGTTTTTAATAAGGTACTTTTGTCTAATATCCCTTATCAGTCTGCAAGGAAAAGGGGAACGTTGACTGTCAACTTTCCAATGTGATCTTGTTTAGGCACTTTCATCTAACTTTTCCTTTTTCAGAGCATGCGAATGCTAATGGTGACGCAGTTAGCAATTTTTGAACCAAAATCGCTGGACGAGGAGAGCGCTTGAATTTCTGTTACACTATCCTGGCTCTAAAATCGTCTACATGAATAATTGAAATTTCAGTTGAATTAATTTTTGCATATTGTGTTATATTACATACTATTGGCAAAATTCAAGAAAAGGACACGTTACTTCAAGGTATTCGGTTCCTAACCGCTTCTAGCCGGCCTTGAAAGCTCTTGGGGATGGCTCAAGAGAGCTGCTCTTACAAGCAGATCCCCCAATTTGAGAGGATACACAGAATAAAGAAGACTTAAAGCTTAAATGATTTGAATCACGATTCAAAATTCTGATAAACTTCCAGAATTTATCGTGGCCTCGGTATTCGAGTGTTCATGGTCATGAGTTTATAGCCAGCGTAGTTCCTTCCAAGTCGCAATACGAATCCTGATACAATTAAGGATGTCTTCGCCAAATATCAAATAACCACATCAAAACTTGGAACACATTTTCAGTCAGAAACTTGTTCCAATTTTCATGAACGTTTGTGGAATTGTAATATGTATATATCCTTTTATGATGCAGTGCTCTTAAAATTCAGGAAAATTCCAAAAACGTGCTATTTTCACTCGAACATATAAAATTCAAAACTCTATTAACAATGCAATATAGGAGAATAAATATGGAATACATTTTAAAGCAGAGATAATATGGACTGATTCAGTCAGAAATGAGCTACGATACACTAAAATCCTACTTAATAACATTAAATACTTTTTTCAGGGCAAAAGGGATAAGGTAAATGAATAGCAGACATTTTTACTTCTAATAGGAACACACATTAAAAAGATTCTAAACATCAATCAATGCTTAATTATGCCATAAAAATTTCATTTACAGCAATGCTTTTCCATTGATTAAAGAAAAGTTTATTTTATTTACTTTAATTTTTTTTACTATTATTCTTTGCTTAATGTAATTTATTAATATATTAATTGATGTAATTAATGTAATTTTGTCAATATATTTATTGTTGTTATGAATATCTAAAGCAATTGAGGCATCTTCGACAGTAAAGACAGAGATTGTCTTATGCCAAATTTTAATAAGATGAACTAATAAATGTTCGGCTGCGGGTGTTTTTCCGACTCCGTGGAGGGGGAAAGAGTTGATGACCTGGATGCGGCAGCGTTGTTTCGAACTTTGGACCAAGGGGTCTGAAGTTGACTGTCCTACCAACCAGGCTGAAAAGATACCTCATCTGGCTAGATGAGTAAGGCCTTTTAACTTCTAACGTTGTTGTAGAAGAAAGTCGCTGCAAATGCATAGCTTACAAATTCACTTATGCGCTTCAATCACTTCACAAACAGCTGATTTTTATCCTAACATTGCAAATTCATTTTAATCTACTAAAATAATATAAGATTCCCAATCGAATTAACAATTGACTGTTACCCCGTTGTTACCCTTCATTTTCCATTAATTCTGTTTCATTTATATATTATTATCTCTAAATCACTTCACTTCACTTATATATTTAACTAATATACCTTATTAGATTTCATTTGGGCTGGCAAGAAATTATAACTTTAAGTAATTCTACCTGATATAAAGTCCCCGGGGTTAGAGAAAAGAAAATCCCTAATTTCCAAACAAGTTCATTGCGTAGGAAATAACTTCTTTTCATTATGTGAACTGTCAGTTCTGTGGATAAAGTAAAGTTTGAAGAAAGGGCACCAGAATCCCCAAACCCCTCATTTTAAACCCCTAAAAAAAGTAAATAATGGTATTTTTCCTCTATGGAGTAGTATATGTGTGTAAAATTTTAAAATTAAAATTCGAACATTCTCTTTATATAACTTTCACAAATAATACATCCATAGAATCAGCCCAAAGCCCTATATTTTTAACAGGTAAAAAAAAAATTGTAAAATTTGCAGCATTTTTGTGTCTCATCTACCTTCATTGGATGAGTATTTATCTATTTACAAAAGAAAATATTTAAAAAAACATTTTTCACTCCTATTAAAATAGAATGGAGAAGAAAAATAGGTATTAATTCGAAATGACACAGGACAGTAACTTTTATACATTTGAATTATTTTATTTTAAACAAACAGCTCATATTTCTAAGGAGAGTTGTTATCACTTACTTAAAAGATTTATTTTTTGTTATGAAACCCCGAGTTCATTGGTTAAAAGGGCAAGGGACAGTGATATAATAATAATTATTATAAGTCATGAAGTCGGTTTCGTCTGCAAAGAAGAAAAGGGATTAGACAAGTCAGCAAAATAGAAATTGAATCCTAACAATTTCACAACAATCTTGGTGAATATTATTTTTCCTAAGCAAATATTTCCATAGGGCCTATTTCATTATTTATTCAATTATGGAGAAGGCCCAGAAGGACTTTCATAACATAAAGGCAATTATATATAGAACCATACATAAACAAATTGCTTCACAGAAAAATGTTTTAATACACTAAAAGAGTTCTTTATTATCATCCTAAAGAGGTCCATTTGAGAAAGCGAGGCTCCATACCATATTCTAAATTAAATTTATAAATAAAATTCATACTTCCGTATACCACATCAATATATAAATATCCAAAATATCTTGTTCGAGATAAACTTTCCGCAATTTATAAAAAAAGAATACCAAATTTTCGGATTCCTGAAGCAATAATTTCTATGGATTAAGTTTAACTAAAATACAGACCTTTCAAAAAGTTTTCTTTAAATGTTTATGCTTACATTATTGATATATTTATGTTTTGTATTAGAAACGATTAAGACTTTTGTCTATTTATCTTACTAATCATAAAATCTTCGAGATTTCAATGATTTTCTAATTATTCATCTACATTATAAACTATTAAATTTATCAAAATTCTACAAAGTGTACTGAAAGAATAAAAAGCATAAAAGTTTCTATTTTTTTTTTTTAGGCCTCATTATTTTTGAATTTTTTTCCATCTCTCCCCCCCCCTCATTTTTTAGATTGATTAAAAATGTACCGTGTTAAAAGTGTCAAATGGTTTGATTGGTTTTATTAACATCGCACTAGAAGCAACACGAGAGCTATTGGCGACGGGCCTTGTAATTTTGAACCTCGGTCAAGTGTCGAGGACGACACCTGAGCTGGAACCTCCCTCTCCTAACTTCCTCAGAACGACAACGAGAGGACTTTGTGCTTCGACTGATTCAATGAGCATCAGCCTCGGCTACACGGAGGGTATCATGGCTCGAACCCAAAACTCAATGAAAACCACCGGTCTTGAATCCCCGGCCATGACCACTAGGCCACTGCTGTCACGAGTGTCAAATAGGGTAACTGATATGTGATTATCCATTAATCGCTGTTCTTTTTTTTTTCCCTAAAAAATCTATTAGATTGATACCCTTCAAAAAAATATCTCCATAACTTTTCCGACACCCGTGACTATTTTCGACTCTTCTGGAGCATTTTCGTGTTTTTTGGAGCTTCTCGTTGTTGAATGACTTCCGGTGCAGAATTAGGAATTCAGTCTCACCGATAGAATCAATCCTACGTAAAATAACGACGACCACTCGACGCGGTAACTGTCATGGGAATCAAAGTCATTCTTTGTTTTGTCATTTTTCAACAGATTCCAGCAGAAAAAATTAACAACAACACGCAAAAACATCTGTTTTAAGAATACGAGGTATTGCTATTAACTAACGAGACTGACGATGTAAAACATTTTATTTTGATGTTATACATTATTACTTATTATCACCTTCAATATACATCCCTACTCTATCAATATAACACTCCGTGCGAATCTCCCTTTGGTCGAAACAGTGCTGAAAGTCTTCTGTCAGCTCCTACAGGACACGGGCCGTTTTCTCTATCACAGATCAAACGGACTCAAATCAGTTTCTTTTTAATGCAGATTTCACCTTAGGAAACAGATAGAAGTCACATAGCCAAAGATCTGGCAAGTAAGGCGGATGGTTTAACACTGGGAGGCTGTACTGGTCTAGAAATATCTTGACAGACGATGTGGAATGAGCTGGCGCATTGTGTTGGGGGAAACATTTGCCGTACGGTTTCTTTGTCAATTCCTATAGTCTTAGCAATTACACATGTATTCAACCAATGATCAGATGAAACCAAATTACCAATTTTTTCGATAGGGTCATCTGTTTTTGACGGAGAAGAGTAACCCGGGATGGAATGTCTTCTCGGCCTTCTTCAAAATGCTTGAACTACTTAAAATCATGTGCACGCTTTAAACATTCATTACCATATACTTCTTTCAATAAATTATAAGTTTCAGTTGTGGTTTTTCTAAGTTTGATGTGAAATTTTGCAATATTTCGTTTCTCACTTATTATTTCTCCGGCGAAACAAAAAAAAATTAATTCTAATGAGAACAGAGGCTACGGGTATACGGATTTGCTTACGGAAGCGAAAGACACTGTATTCGAATGAGAAGGGTTCACGTTAAACATTTGTCGATGTCTGGCTTTGGCGCATGTGTACTTCTTTTGGAGCAGCGTGAGTCTAGTTATTTAATAGTTACACCTCGTAACACAAGTTCTTTTTGAAACTTTTCGTATTTTGTGATTCGTATGCGACTTTCATATATTTAAGAAATTCCTAAGATATTCTCTAAAATTTTTTTTAAAAAAAAAATACCATCAGATAGAAACCTTTTTACTAATTTTTTATTCCTTCAACTACATCTTATTGCATTCTAATAAATGCGACAGTCAATACTTAAGGATATATTTAGTAATTCCATGAGATTAACAAAGTTTACGAGATTTCAAAATAGGAGACTGATCAGAGACTTTTAATTTTGTTTGGAATATGTTGCATTTCCTCACATGTGAGCTGAAGTAAATGAAATAAATATATGTATTGTATATAATTTTTAAAAGAACAAAACACTTAGAAAAATATAGCCCATTCAGAAATTCTTATTAATTTATTTATAAAATGTAGTAATTGTGTAAATTCAGTGCTAAGCACTGTAAGATAATGATCAAAATACTAGGTGTACCGTGATTTATAGTTTCATTACCTATGCTCGTGTTCATTCAAGGAATATATGCCTGTCTGCTTATCACTGAATTTATACTTATATATTATTATAAAACAATTGAAACAAAAATGCCTCCTATCGTTATTAAGTGAGACGTGATCATGAAATACGGTTACCGACAAAGTTCATTCATGAAACTATATTTTGCACGAAGTTCTACAAAGAAGAAATACTACGGAAGCGTATCGAAATTTAATGAACGTTTTTGGTGGACATGCGGTTTCGGATAGAATGTGTAGGAGCCATGTGGTCGGCCATCTTTGATCGGTGACGATATTGTCAAAACCATAATACCGCTATATCCTTTTTTTTTTTGACAATATCGCAAATTGCGAAAACGTTTAGCCAGGTTAGCAGATCATTTAAGAACATACTCGGAAACTAAGATTGGTCGATAAATATTCCAGATGGTTGAATAATGAGTTAAGTGAGAAAAAAAATTGCTTAATCGAATCGTGATATGCACATCGCTTACTCAGAACAAAAGTGAGCCCTTTTTGGTCAGGCTAAAGATTGGTGAGGAAAAGTAGATTACTACGAAAATATCATGAAGAAAAGAGCATATTGTGAGCCCAAAATAACCTGCTTCCCTCACCTTTGAGCTGAGCTTAAACCTGAACTGGAAAACGCTATGTATATGCAGAGACGTTCAATGACCAATATATCATTAGCTTTTGAAGCCAAACGAAAAGCTCGGCTCGGAGAGATGCTGCGAACAAATGGATGAATTAAGCAAATCCCTCAAAGAAAAGGGACTGGCGATGTTCAATATATCATACTGTATCATGAAAATGCCAGGTCACATGCTGTTTAGATGACTCGTAAAAATAATTGCAGATCTATGCAAGGAAATTCTGTCTTCTTAGGTGTAGCACCCTGCAAAATGTTTTTAGGAACATAATTCATAATTGTAGCAGATGTCAACGAAGCACTACTTGAATTTTTCGCCTTTATATGCAATGCATTTCTTAAAAATGGTATTTACAAGTCACTATCATGCTATAGTCTGTTATGTTAGAATAAACGTGTCAATGTCACTCATTTTCATTTCTCCTCCATTGGCTACCATTATAACTACTAATGTACCGTCGTCATTACATTTATTTTCAACACTTCGGTTGACGTCTGAATTCCTTTGCGTTGTGGACGTGCTTTATGTTAAATGTAAAGTCTATTTTAAGTATCTATAAATAACGTGGTTTGTGTTTTCTTCAAATTGATAATTTTTTTGAAATGAAAGTATATAAATTATTAAAATATATCCTTATAAAATATTAATATAATACATATACAAATTTATTTAGTTTAAAAAGTTCCAGTGAGTTGTTCAGTTCTGTTATATAAAGGTGTAAGAAAATTAAATGTATTAAATTACATGGTACCAATATTTATAAAATGTTATACAGATTTAAAACAAATATTTCAATGATGCAGGTTTAAAAAAAAAAAAAAAACGATGATCATGAAACTCAAAATTTCGTTTTCATTTGAAGTCGTTTTCCGAAAATAAAAAGAAGCGGTGAAAAAAAGTGATGTTCCTTCTCAACAGTTTCTACCAAAGTTACAAACGGCAATGAGGGGAAAATATGTGACCTTGAAGCGTCTATTGTAACTAAAGTAGCAGACTATAGCAAGAGGTCATATGTAACGACGGAAATTATATTGTACAATAAATATTATTAAATGTAAGAGAAATATATTATTTCTTTCACTTCACAATAGGCTGAGCTTTCCGGTGTATTCTTTTTTCTTTTTTTTTTTTATTCTATGCTGAACGAACATTAAAATATTTACAAAATTATAATTTACTTATCACAACTTTCAGCCTTACTTTATTTATTTCAGCCTTTAATTTACTTATTTCAACTTTTTATTAGTCGAAAGTTCGCTGCCAGCATTGTTTCCATCCAGTCATGTTTTCCAACTAAACTCATCAACTAAAGACCCGTCGTATGGTACGTCGGGGTGAAGCACGAAAGATCCATTGAGGCTCCAAATCCTCACGTTGGCATGATGAGGAAGTTTGGGGAGTGGGATGCTGTTATTTGTTATTATTCCTATTTGCTATTGTGTAAATGAGTTAAAACGAGGTCGGACATGCGCCAAATATGAACATTATTCGGGACATCCATTGGAAGTATCTATTCCGAAATGGTAAGATATCTCGTATTGGGTAACAAAATATGAGATATGTAAACATATCTCGTAACATATCTATAACATATATGTATACATATCTCGTAGCATATCTATAGCATATATGTATACATATCTGGTATATTTGGGTAACAAAACATATCTCGTATTGGGTACAAAATACGAGATAGTAAACATATCTCGTAACATATGTCTAATATATATGTAAACATATCTCGTAACTTATCTATAACAAATATGTATACATAACTCGTATATTTGGGAACAAAACATATCTCGTATGGGGGAACAAAATACGAGATATGGAAACATATCTCGTAACATATCTATAACATATATGTAAACATATCTCATAACATATATATAGCATATATGTAAACGTATCTATAACATATATGTAAATATACCTATAACATATATGTAAACATATCTATAACATATATGTAAACATATCTATAACATATATGTAAACATATCTATAACATATATGTAAACATATCTCGTAGCATATCTATAACATATATGTAAACATATCTCGTATATTTGGGTAGCAAAACATATCTCGTATTGCGTAACAAAATACGAGATATGTTTGAGCGATCGATGAATCAAAGAGCGAAAAGTAGTTGTGGCCACTGGCATATCGTAAGGTACAGGGTTTACAATTTTGCGCCAAAAATTTGGAGCGAAAAATGTATCGTCAAGATGGGTGCCGCACCCAGTGGGAAATAAAAGCTATCGTGTTTTTGACTCTGAGAATATTTTGGCGCTCTTTCGTTGCAGTCCTGGCGAGTTTCTGCGTCGATACATAACTATGGGCGAAACGTGGATATATTATTACTCTCCAAAAGAACATTCAAAACTGTTGGTATTAGAAAGCGAACGGACTCCGAAGATGGTGAAATCAGTCTTCAAGGTCATAATCAGGTTTTTTTGGGATGCACACGGAATCACCTGTATCGATTACTTGAAATACGTCTTCATTTGAAAAAGAAAAGATCCTTTCGCATCAAGACAATGCAAAGGTGCATATTTGTGCAGTTTCGATGGCCAAAATCATGAAATCGAAGTTCGAATTATTAAAAACGTCCGCGGTATTAACTGTGTGACGTTGGGCTCTTCGCGATTTTCTCTTCACTAACCTTGGGGACTTTTAATTAAGACTGATTTCTTTTGCTAAACAACCTTTGCCCAACCAAAAATGAGACGTGAATATGCAAATCACAAGCAGGTAGAAATGAAGTGAAGCAAGGGAGATAGGAAATATATAATCTCAGCTTGAGAGTCACGAGGGAGGTCGAGTGGTTCTAGCGTTTGGCAATTGTTCCAGAGTCGAAGTCGGAGACGAGAATTATTACAAGTTATCGACTGTTTCGTGAAAGTTAGAACTCAAGACAGCCTCATTTTGACATTAGTGGTAAGAGTCTGTTAGTTTATTAATGGTAGATCGACTTAATATATTTAGGAGATTATCTGGGAAGAGTCTGTTATAATTGTCGTTATATTAGCAATTAGTCAATAAATACAGAATGTTCCTGTCTAACGTCTCTTTGATTGACTTATTGACTTTTAGTGTTAATACATAGAGTTTAGCTATGGCACAAGAGGCGAATAGGAATAGTTCGCAGTCACAACTGGATTTGACTCCCGTGATTTTGTTTTTAAATTCCAAACGTTAAGAAATGGCTCGGCGGACAGCGATTCGCGTCAAATGAAGACGTCATCGCTCAAACAGAGAGATGTCTATTTTGAATATCTTCCGAAATCTTCCCTTTTAGATGACTTTTAAAAGTTTTGAGAAACGTTTGGAAAAGTGGAATAGAACTAGAATGAGATTATATTGAAAAAAAATCACCTAAAACAATTTATTTCTTAATCTCTTTCTACGGACCTATTAAACGATCTTAAAATTCATGAAAGTTTATTTCAGATAAACTTTGGATAAAAATCATTATACTTTTATTTACTCATTGTGAAAAGTTATTAACTGAGCTTTCGGGTGGTTTTTTTGCAGTTTACTTTCTTAAATTTTTGTATGAACCAAAATTAATGATTCTTTGATTATAGTAGCAGTGACTGTGAGAGTTCTGAGCACAGCTACCATTGATGTTTACAACGAGAATCCGGAAGTTGTTCAGACTTTTACAGATTTTCTGAGAATGATGATGTTAGTTCGAATAATGATTTCCCAGAGGTTCTGACATTTCGTGAAATTGATGAGAAAAATCCTCCGACTACTTCAATAAGGTTTCCATTTCTTAGCACAGCAGAAATTCATATGAATCATTCATTCACCGAATGAAACGTCAAGTTATGGAAAATAAAAGTTTACTATTCATGTCAGCCTGTGTAGAAAAAAAACCAACATTAAAGGGGCAATGATAATTTTTATAATTCTATACGTCCACTTCATTTTGGGCCAATAAATAATTTTATACGCATATTTCGTCCTTAAATTCAATTTTTCTTATAATTTTGCAAACAAAAATAGACATTTTGGGGATTGGGATTTTTGAAATTTCTTGAATTACTAACTGTTTAATGAAATTTTTAAGGAAATAGTAAACAGCAGAAAATCAGTATTCTTGTTTATTTCTATTTTCGCAGTGCATCTGTATTATATAGGATTTAAAATAAATTTATACAATTTCAAATTTGTGTTGAGACTATTAGTTATTTGTAGAAAACATTATGTGAAATTTGGTAGAAGAAAAATAAAACAAAGAATGTAAATATTTACTTAATAATGATCTTTGAGCTTGATTTAACTGTATGTGAAAAAGAAGATACAAAATCTAAATACTTTTTCCCATAAAGAAAATGCCCGTATAATAATAATATTTGATCAAGATAATGTGTCATTTTTTTGTAACCCGAATCGTCTGTCATCATTAATATCATTTAATTGTAATCTAAATTACAACCTAATTATAGGTACAGATAAAGTAATTACAGTAGTCACACACCAACGGTACAGAAATCTAGTCAATTACTTTTCAAAAAAATTACATATAATTTCTCTAACAAGAGGAATGCTCTCTGACAGTTCTGTGTTCTTCTCTGCGAGTACCAATAAGTTCCTTAATGCATCGAAAAATACTCTTACCGTAATACGATGCGAGTAAATGTACAAAAAAGTAAATTCGACCAGGAAACATCGGTCCTAGACTCTAGAAATTCCATAGACATGCAAGTAACTCCAGCACACTATTGAAGGTCTTCACAATAGCAATCTTTCTATTACCGTAACACTTCTAACTCTCCCTCAAATTCCATTCTCTGTCTCTTTTATACGATTAGATTACATCACTTCAATCTACCTCTAAAGTTTACTTAGTTTTCGTAACCATGTTTCATTTGATTGGACAGGAACCGGAAAATTAATTATAAAGTCGGAAAGAAATCCCTAATATCAGTAAAGGGAAGTTCCGCGAATAACACATGTTACAATTGTAATGTACACTGCCCATAGGAAATGAAATACCATGAGAGATTCGATTGCATACTTTTGTAAATTACGGAGAATGCGTAGCTAAACAAGTTCTGTAGATGATTCGAAATATAAGTTGGTTACGTGGTTGTAGTATGGAATAAAAGGATAAAAGGGAAGGAAACAGTCAAGTCAATAAAAAAATGTTATTCTGAACTGTAAAATCATGAAATGATTCAGTTAATAAAACTTTTATTCTGTAAAAATAAATGGGGCAAACACAATTAATTAACTACTTAGAAATAATGTTTTCATCATCGAATGTAATTTTTTTTCTCATTTCAAAATTTGCTTAAATTTCAAATTTTGTAAAATTCTGCTTGAAAGTTTATGAGTTATGGGAGAATGTATAGAAATATTTTTCCTGAAATATTTGAAAATAAATTGTTTCTGAACATTTTTCACTGTTTTTTTTTTTTTTTTTTTTTTTGCTCTAAGCTATAGATAATCATTTTATAATTCTTATTTCGTAAAAAAATATTAACTATTAATTACAGTTATGATCATAAAGTGAATTATAGTATGACAATTTGTTTTTGTATATTTGTATTCTTATTATAAAATACTTTAATCTAAAATTTCACGCCATGCTTTGGATTCGTTGGCTCAAAATTTGAAAAATTTGACATTACGATCGCACATCATGGAGTTTTAATGAGACATATACAAATATATACATTTTAATTATCAGTCCAATTCTTACGCGATATTACTAAACGAGGACAATCGTTTAAGCGGAAATAATATAGTGTTTGCCCTGTCAAAAGATTTTGCCTAATATTTCTAAAATTAATGTTTTAAAATAGATTAAAAAATTTTCAACTTAGATTAATAAGACCATTTTCAGTAGAGGAAACCTGTAGTTTTCGAAGTCGATTAACAAATTTAATTATATAAATTAATTAATTTATATCACAATTATCTTCCTTTGAGACATTAATACTGATACAAATATTTTTCAGATGGGATAAAATTAAGAAATTTACTTAGAGCGATAGACTTTGACAACCGTACATTCATTTCTAAGTTCCACTGTACGGTTCAATCTTTTGCAAATAAAATTCCTCCATTTTTACGTAAAAAAAAACTCAACTTTTTCAAATTAAATTCACTAAAACCTCTACTAATTATATCAATTTGAAAATTAATTCATTTCTTAACCGTAAAGTATTATAACTCAAATCTAATAAATAAAATGGTGACACTAAAATACATGCTTTATAATAACAATAGATCACTTATGTAGATATCAAAATAAATAGTAGTATTTCAATTATATCGACAACTAGCTGAATTACCCTTTTCCCCCATGGGTTAATTCAAAAATTCAACAATCCAGCTAGAAAGTATGAAATAATTTTAATAAAAGCCCGAATTTAAATCGGTGACAACATAACCGAAGACAACATATCCGAAAATTTAGTCTCATTTTGTAGGGCAAAGACAGCTTTTAAGTTTACAAGTGAATAATTAATAAATTTTCCTGAAATAATAATTAAGTGACACAAAAAAGAGTTTTATTCCGCAAGTAATAATCATAACATTAAACTATGAATAAATATCAATAAGCAATCTGAAGAGCTTTATAAACAGAATTAAATGTCTTTCCATTCAGAGCAAAGATGTCTGAATGCTTAGTACATAGCTTGTAAAAAGTCTTTCTCTGTATTATTATTTCAAATACTTGTTGTGAATCGGCATGTTTGTTATTGTAGTAATTTTATCAGCTTTATTTTCCCATTGAATAAATGGCAGGGATTGAAGAAAGATAAAGAAAATACATAAATCATGCTACCGAAAATAAAATTTACTTTTTGAAATAAATATTTTTAGGTATAATTCATCGGGAAAAGATTCGTTATTTCGTTACAAAGAACAAATATAGAATAACTATTACGATCTTAAAAAAACTATTACGTATAAATTGTAAAGTATGAAATAGACTATGGCGTTATATCTGTCGTTATATATACCAGAATTAATACCAGTGAAGACAAAATCTTGCTTATAGGTCCCTCTAAAATTAAATTTTAAAAATTCTAAAGCTAATTTCGAAACAATATTCGAGCTGTATGCAATCAGTACTCATAAATTAATTGTTCAAAATTTAGCGCTTCTGGGTCATTCTATCCTTGCACTACACCCTCCATAAACAAATTCAAACGCTTCATTTTATTAATACAAGACATGTCATAAATATATCTACTATTGAAGTTATAAGGATTTAGTTGTTCAGTGAAATATTTGCACATCGATTTTATGATTTGGTGTTGTTTAACGATCAATCGATACATTAAATATAACTCATGCATATTTTATATTATACAAGGAGTCAAAAAGAATATGCTGCTAAACCGGAGTTTCGTCGCAAGTTCACCATCGCAGGTTCATTCTCTAACCCCAGTTCAGGTTAGGAAATTTTGACCTGGCTGAAAGCTGGGTTACATTTAACCTCGCATGCGCAGTAAGGGAATTTTCGCATGTTTAGAGTTTTGTATGTGCAAGAATAATTTTGGGTTTGGTTATATTTCAGTTCTTACGATATATAAAATGAATCGATGAATTTTTTGAATCTTAAAAATTCATCGATTGCTCCTTTAGATTATTTCGAAAAAATGGAATCCAGAAGAAAGCGAGGCAAATAAGAAAAAACGATATATTTGTAGAAATGGACAATTGCGAGTTTTGGCGAAAATTTTGATTAGCAATAGAAAGTGTTCCGGAATTAACTCTCCTAATTCAAGAGAAATTAGAGAGCAAAATCACTTCAAATAGTGCCTTAACTCTATCCGAACAGGTTCCGATTGACCTACGATACTCATATTATGTTATTGTGCATGCAATTAGTGATTGCTGACGTGTTCAGCGTTAATCAGTACATTAAATTCAAGGCAAGCTTTGTTAAGGCCAACACTAATTCCTTTTTCGAACTATGTGAAAAAAACTTTACTTACAGTCATCTTGAAAAAGAAGTTGAAAAAGAGGCGAATGCAACACAATCTGATCAAAGTTCATTCAATTGTTAAGCAGATTAGTTCAGGTCACGGGGTCTATTTTGACCAATGAGATTTAATCAATAACTCCAGCTTAGGAAACTCCGGAGTTACGCACCTGGAGTTAAAAACATAGTGACGAAATGAAATTTTAAATTGGTGGTTTACTTTTTCTTGACTTCTGTTTCCTAATTCCGGATTTCATAGTCCGGTTGAGTTAACGGTGAAGACAGTCGGTTACTGTTTTAAAGCCACGAGATCACCAAGTTCGAAAAAAAAAATTCCGAATTCATCGCTTAGATCTGTACAGCTGTTTATCTATGAAGATACAGTTTTCCCAATTACACGTAAAGCTCCGATTTAATTTTTCTCACTATCAGTCAATTGCTTCTTAGCGGAATCTTTGTTATTGAGAAAATAATTTTTTCACAGCTACAGTATATTCTAAATCCACAATGAAAGTATACGTGCTTGTAATGGCAAAAATTACTTCACTTTTAGCTACGAGCATTTATAATTAATACCGTACGTGTACATCACTTTTCCCATTTAGAATACCCACACCCACACACCCCATATATATATATATATATATATATATATATATATATATATATATATATATATATATATATATATATATTCCTCAATTACTAAACGAAGCACATTTTTTTATATATTCTACCAAATGCACCTCAATTTATAAAAGTAGGATTAAATTGGACACGTTCTGTATAGATTTGGTCCCAGAGTCAAAAACAAATTTTTTAAATTCATTTCAAAAAATCACATTGAATTAAGAAACTCGTTAACTTTGCTTCCGGCATTGATTCCATCGAGTCATAGGTTCGAGTCACGATGCCGTTAAAGACCAGTCATATAATGGAGCTCATGTACTTTTAATCTGTCGAGGTTCCGTCACGTTGATGTGGTTTGGAAGTTCGAAGAAAGTGTTTGCCCACTCAGTTGTCTTCCTCATCACTTGACCGATATTAAATATTAGATCCGTCGTCTAGACCCCTTGTGTTTCTCTTAAGAGCGAAGTCAATAAGCAAGCTGTTAAGGGCTTTCTCAGTAATATTTGTTTCGGAAATAACTGGATGATAATTCAAAGAAATGTTTCAGAAATAAATTCATAGGTGTCTTGTATATCCGCATTCGGTTTCTTTGAAATACTTCCAGTTTCTAATCATAACAATTCTATTATGAGACTAGATTTTATATATTGCAGTACAACTTGTACATGACACTATGGTGTTCTTTCTATTATGACATTCTGAGAAAAATATTAATAACTAAAGAATTTCCCCGAACTGTCGTTTTTAAAATGAATATTTTTTTATAAACTAGTTTCATATCCCGCTTGACAACATCATTGATTACTATCTACTTGATATATCGTAGTACGCTCCATATAGGGTGGTCACAAAAGAACTTTTCCGATATGCGAACCCCCAGGGGGCAATCCGTTCATCCAGTCGAAGTAAAATATCAGATATTGTTATATGAAGGAATGTGTTTGAAAATTGTTATTATTTAAAACAGAATATCTCATCCGGTAACTGTGAAAAAATGTTGAAATTTGTATGTTGGAACACCCACTTTTTTTTCCTGCGCAAACTGAACAGCGCATTGATAAATCATAAAAGGTGTTGGAATGATACAAATGTGGCGAAAATTGTCTACATGAAACATTTACTAAGAAGAGCATTGTATAAGACGAATGGCAACACAACAGAAGAGGGGGGGGGGGAACCTTCAATTGAAATTACTAGTTTTCAAAGTATTCACCTTCGTAGACGATAACGAATTGCTTCCTGGAGATTGTAGACAACAATGACGAACGCAACATCGCAAAAGAAATCTGCATAAATTCTCCTTGTATGGCTTTTTTAAATTCCAACAAAACCTGCGCATTCGATGCGTATATTTTACATTTCAAATAATCCCAGAACTAGAAATCTATCAGAATGGTATCGAGGGCATGGTGGCTACGATACTGTAAAGTTATGAGAAATGACTCTATTCTCAAATTGCTGGTGCCGCACTTGTCTAACATTTGTAGCAATGTGTGTGGAGGATCACCTTATTGTATCTACACAACGCAATTAATTAATGGGCTGCCATTCGAAAACTTAGAATTATTTTCACTATAACTATAATCAAGAGAGCTCTTTCGTTGTATATCATAACATTCCCGATAACATACCTTCAAATAACATCATATGAAATCGTCTTCCGTTTCGTTTGGTTGAACGGATAAGCCGATAATGGTTCATAAATAAGGGAAGTGTTTTATTACGTCTCTCCCCCCCCCGTAGATAAAAATTAAAAGAACTAAGTTTGTAGCAAAACATCATTAGTATAAAGATGAATACGATTATCAAAATATTAAATTCAGATGGCAAAGTACAAAATGAAAGCTTAGTAAATTACACCAAATCTAATATTCCATTTTAACTCTTTTTAGTTTCAAGTTTTCAGAAGTATTAATGAGTAGGAACAGACATACGTCTATATTTCGAACGTCTATAAGAATCAAGCTTTTTTCATTAAAAAAATGAAATTTCTGTATATCGAACAAAAGTTTTTGTATGAAAACTATGTTTACGTATTGGAGTAAAAGGGTTTATGTATTTCGTCCATAACAAGGTATTTAAATGAAATAAGGAAAAAAAAAACATTAATAATAACTTTGAAATGTCAAGATACGATTGAATTGGACAGGTTTTATTATCGTTGCATTGGAAACAACGCGAGGACTATTGGAAACGGTCCTCGTAATTTTGAGTCATGGTCAAGTGATGAGGACGACACTTGTGCTGGCACCTCCTCTCCTAACTTCCACACCACGCCAACGGGAGTGGGTGGATCCGTTTGTGCCTCAACAGATTTATCGCCCATCATCCCTGACTACATAGTTGGTCTTTAATGGTACAATGGCTCGAACCCAGGACTCAATGAAAACCGCCGGCCGGAAATCCGCGACCAGGACCATTGGGCTACCATGGCCATCAAGGCTCAAAAATTTCTTAAAGTCCTTGAATGTGTTGGAGGAAATCAGAGATGGCTAAAACCCTTATAACATATAGCGATCAATGCAGCAATACTGAAATTGGGAAAAAAATGACCCAAGAACATACTGTGAAAGGGAATTATTAAAGTTAAGCGATTGAATACCCTACTTGAGCAAATTTGTAAATTACCTATGCATTCGTAAAATTTTTAAAATTCATTTTTTTTAAACTTAATGTTTTAAGTTTCCTTATACTTAAAAAATAAAAATGTATATAAAATTGTTTTTAGTAAGAAAACGTTGAAAATATTTCACTGTGTGTGGGAATTGTTTTGCAGCACTGCGTTCAAGATCAAATTCTTATGAGTATCTCGAGTGTTCATTCGTCTCGGTCGGTGTAAATTCTTTCGCCGTTCGGTGAAATGAGTCTTGATCCCGAATTCCGCCAGATGCGTGTTCGTGTATATAATATGGTGTTTTCTCCCGAAGAGAAACACACCGTTCCCGATCTTTAATGAAATAAAAACTGTTTTCTGGTACGGTACAATGAAACGTACTAATATGTAAAAATGATGTCGTGAGAGTAAAGCTCGCAGAAAAATAAGTTTGTAACCGTCGTTTCGACCTAAAAAAAAAAATGACATTTGTCTTTTGAGACCGAAAAGAGAATGTTCACTGAATGGAGCTTCACTGAAAGCTTGTTCCATGAAGAAGAAATTAATGCCTATCAGTACTAAGAAGCCCTAAGAATTACGGAGAGCAATGCAAGGTGAAAATAAGGTAAATGTGAACGAAGAAAGCATGGTTATTGCATGACAATATTCCAGCTAACACAACCAACGCCACAAAGCAACTCTAACTGCTTATTCACCGTTAACTGAACCGCCAATCAAAGGAAGAAAACCGGTAGCTCCCCATAAATTCATTTCCTCATCTCCCAGGTTCATTCTGTAATCCCAGTTTTGGTTAAGAAATTTTAACCGGGCTGAAAGTTGGGGTAGCTTCACCACGCTTGCGAAGTTAGAGATTTTAAAACGTTTTTATGTATTTCACTTGGTGTGTGTGTCATCAAATTTTCGATCGTTAATTTAACCAACTTCTCATCTAGCTAGAGCTCTGAAACTTTGGGAATCGTTCTTACTCGCCTAACAATACAATATTTAGATATTTGCGACCAGTTTTAACTAATATTTCAATAATTTTCTTTAATAAACTTTGCCACCATATAAAAACGTTGGTTTTTATCTCGAATTATTTCGTATGTTTACAGCTTTGTGAGTGCATGTGAATAGTTATGGATTTGGATATATTTCAGCTCTTGCGATGGTAAAATTAACAAAATTTCAATGGTTGTTTATTCAGATTATTTTGAAAAATTGGAAAATAGAAGAAAGAGATTTAACTAACACTGAGGGATATGTTGTGATGTTCGTTGATTTACCATTCCATCAGTTTCATCTAATTGGCGTGTTATTTCTCTGAATAACTCATTTTTTCCGAACAAGTCACGGCATTAGCTTCCTTGTTTTCTATTAAACTGAATTGAGTCTTTGCTGAGGCTAACACTAAATCTTTTTCCAACTGTGTGAAATAAATTTTACTTACAACTATTTCGCAAAAGTTGGAAGAGAGCAGAGTGCAACACACGACGTGATCGGAGATCGAGTTCGAGTGGTAAGCGAATTTGTCAAGGTAACGAATTCTATTTTGGCCAATGAGATTCAATGAATAACCGCAGGTTAGGTTACTCGGAGTTAAGTAACCATAGTTAAAAACATAATGATGAAATGAAGTTCTAAACCAGCGGTTTACTTTTTCAAGACCTCGGTTTCTCTACTCCAAGTTTCATAGTTCGGTCCGGTTAACGGCGAACTAGCCGTTAGACTCATTTCGTTTTGTGCACCAACAACTTTCCTCACAGCCCTGATCTGGCTCCTTCAGATTCTTTTTTCTTCCCTTGTCTGAAGTCATTTATGGATAGAAAAAGGCATTCGACCGTCGAGAAGATTAAAAGTACCACAAGAAATGGGATAAATAGGCAGCTGGCGAATTTTTTCCCATAAATGTATGAGGAAGCTCATCCTCAGCTCACGAAGCTCATAGTGAAGGGAGGCTACTACTTCAACAGTAGTATTTGATGGATGTTTATGAATTTGTACATTTGTTTTAAAAATATATTACCTTCTCGAGATTTTTAAAAAGTAGTGCACTCTTACTTTTTACAGAACCCTGGAATATCGAATTTTTTTCAAGGAGCCTTTAAATTTTATATACGAAGTGTGGCTATTAAAGAACGAGACTGACACTACTACAGAAGTTCTCTTGCGCCAAATATCAGCGACCAACAGTTGTTTAGCTTGAAGCCTTCTCTTTCGAATACCGTGCCTTTCATTCTTGTAAACAAATCCGTATACCCGTAGCTTTTATTCGTATTAGTGTTATTCTTTTTTGTTACGCTGGAAAAATAATAAGTGAAAAACGAAGTTTTGTGAAATTTTACGTGAAACTTGGAGGGACTGCTACTGAAACTTATAATTTATTAAAAGAAGTGTATGGCAACGAATGTTTATCGCGTGCACGTATTTTTGAGTGGTTAAGCGTTTTCAAGTTGGCCAAGAAAACGTTGAAGATGATTCACGCCCTAGTTGCCCATCCCCATCGAAAATAGATGACTATAAATCGGTAATCTTGTTAGATCTGACCGTTGGTTAAGCATTCGTACGATTGCTGAGACTGTAGGAATTGACAAATAATCAGTACGGCAAATATTTCCATCAGGACAATGTGCCAACACAATCCGTATTGTCTGTCAAGACATTTCTAACCAAGTACAAGATCCCAATGTGAGACCATCCACCTTATTCGCCGGATCTTGCACCATTCGATATCTATCTGTTTCTTAAGGTGAATTCTGCCTTAAAAGGAACAGGATTTGGGTTCTTTGAAGATATGAAACAGAAAGAGGCACGTCTCCTGAAGGATCTGACAGAAGACTTGTAGCACTATTTAGAACAAAAGGAAGATTCGCATGGAACGTTGTAGGGATAGAGGAAGAGTGTATATTGAAGGTTATAATTATATAAATAAGTATGATATCAAAATAAAATATTTTACAGTGTTAATCACGTTATTTAACACCCCACCTCTAAAAGAGACATGATTGTACTTACTTAATGTTAACATAATAAACATGTTCTTATAAATTTATTGTATTAATGTAGATAGGTTATGCAGTTTAAATATATAACGGATAACACGTTGGTATGATTTTCATTAGTAATTTTCATCGATAGAACTAGTTAAAGATGCAAAAATGCAATGTATTTGTACTAAGAAACACCTGAGATTCTGTTGAAGGTATAAAATGTTTCTCTAATTCTTATATATGTCTCATAGACGATTCATTACGAATTTTACAAGAATTATTTTTTTCGCAACTGGACTTTCAAATTCTACCACTGTCGGAGGTTTCACGTTGATCGGTATATGAATAAATTCTTAGCTAAAATACCATTTTTGAAATGATCTTTCTATTTAACTATATTTTCCCGTTTTATGTTAGCCTCATCATAAACATCCGATTTTACAGCATTTTATGCCTGGCTTCCAAGATTCTCGAAGTGACTATAAATAAAATTGTTTCAATTTCGTCACAGATCTACGTTTTGTTGTTGAGACACTTTTTTATTGAGTCAAGTTTCTACAAGTATTTCAATGCATTCTGTTGACGTTTATGTAATCTAACCGTAGACTCAACCACATATTTGTGTCGCTGCATGTGTTAACTGGTATAGAAATACTAAAATTGATGTGAAAATGAAAGCTTTTTGTTGGGTGAAGTTTATTTATTTCAAATCAAATAAAGTTGTATTGAATAAGATAATAAGATTCAAAGTACCATAACTAATTCTGGTTTTGAAAAACATTAAATTAAGAATTAAGCATATAAAAACTGCAAAATAAATTCATCGAAGGAAAGAAGGGCAGAAGAATATATGAAATTTATAATTCTTTTTACAAATTGCACAGCGAGGGAGCATAGGAAAGATTTAATTATTACTAAGAAATAACCAAGATATCCATATAAAGTATATTCTTTTTATTAATTTATCTTTGTGTACATGGTGTTGCAAATCATAGGTATTAACTTAGATTTATTTGATTTCAGGAAACCGTAGATTTAATTTACCCATAGTAACCAGGTATCACAAGATTTCAATTATTACGAAAATGATTAAGAGAGAACCTTAATTCTTATTAACTTTTCTTAAAACTTTTCTACGTAATCACCATTCAGAATTATATGTTTCTCCCAGCGCTTCTTGACCTTTTTAAGGCCTTCATTGTAGAGCAGATTGAACTCTTTATTTCTCCTTACTACGGCTACTCATTCTACAGCTTCCGGACACCAAACAAATCAAGGACGATTTAAAAAGTACTTGTGTTTGATGACAGATAGCCTCATTAAAGTGAATTGTTGTTAACATTCAGTGCTGCCATCTGTTAAAAGACGCCGAAACAAATTTGACATTGATTCATAAGTTAGTTTTGATTCTGTAGTCATTTGCTGCCAAATCAAAAATTGATTGCTGTATTTTCGAGTCGTCACCGACTGTGATACCTGGATTCATTATTATGCACCAGAAAGCAAGCAAAAATGAAAATTTTGGGTTGTTTCCGGTGAATGTTTTCCGATCATCATCTTCTGGAATTTCTAAAGATTTATTGAACGACCCTCGTTACAGCTGTAAGTTGCAAATTATGTACAATTAATAAACAAAATAAACTTTATCCAGATATCACTCTTATTTCTTAGTAATAATTACAACTTAACAATCCCCTCGTATATTTATACTGATTTGAGTTATTTTGCAACAAAATATTTGCCTTTCAAAAATCTAATTAGGGTGTCAATGTAGTTAACAAAATAAGATCTGTAGATCAAATAATTTAATTATATGAATCCTTATTTATTATATAATTGTGGTAATAAAGCTGAAACCTCGCTGAACGAGCGCAACTCGCATAACGAGCAAAACAAACTGTAAAAAAAAAAAATCCCACTAAACGAGCAATGTTTCGCTTAAACAATGAGGAGAGGGAAAGTCTGCATTATAAGCCTGCTACATCATTTTGTGTACAGCACTCGTTTGCAATTAGTGTCGTTTGTGATTACGCATTTTTCTAAACTAAGTTCAGTTCCTGTGAAGTCTGTAGTCCAAAAGATTGTGTCTTTAGCTAAGGTTACATAGGACTGGAGGTGGATAACAATCATATCTATAAGCTTGTAAAAAAGCAAGGACAAAAGCTACCCAACGAAGATTTACAGCAAGAAGTTGAAGAGGAGAGTTTGTCAAAAGCGTGTTATTGTAGACAACACAGCACACAGAACACAATACACCTTTTTATGACATATATTTCACATCCACATCTGCTTTATAGACTTTCTTGACTAACAACGAAATCGATTCTCTTTTACTCACAACTTAACTTGTGACTTTGGGCTATTCGCGGTTTCTTCTCACTAACCTTGGGGACTTTTAATTAAGATTGATTGATTTTGCTAAACAATCTTTGCCCAACCAAAAATGAAACGTGAATATGCTGATAGAAAGCAGGTAGAAATGAAGTGAAGCGGGAGAGTTAGGAAATATATAAACTTCGACTGAAAGTCGCGATAGAGAAGCTGAGGGAGAAGATATAGAGAGGCTGAAGGAAAAGTGGAAAGAGAGATTGAAATAGACGCCAGGATTAAAGGAGTAGTATTTACAGAGATTTAGTGTTCCAGATTGATACGTTAGTTGCGGAGTTTGAGTTGCAGTCGAGGAAGGATTAGTGGTAAGAGTCTGTTAGATTACTACTGGTGGGTTGAATTCGGGTAGTAGAAATCTTCCCCAGGAGAGCATATGTAGTTGCTGTTATAGTAAATAGAAGTTAATAAATTCCGTGAATATTGTTCTAGTGTCTTAGTGGTTATTGTGTCTTAGTGTTTAATAACTGAATCTAACTATGGCACAAGAGGCAGCCCGGGTCGGGCAGGCGTCACAAACTTATAGCTTTGCTTTGGCTTTTAGTGACTTTTTTGCCATTAAATTTCCAAACGAACGAATATAGTTAACAATAGCAATTAACTTTTAGTTTAAAATACTTTTAACGCATAACATTGATAAATATCGCACAGCTTATTTTTAACAAATATTTCACATGCGATGAATTATAAAGATCTTTTTCACTCTATAGAAAAAGAGATCTCTGTAAACATCTTGCACTCACTCCTTACAAAGCATCCTCTACTGCCGGGCGATAACAAAAGCACAAGTAACAGCAAACCAACAATATTCCACCGCAACAAGAGAAATGTCGAAAGTATAGCTAATTGGTGCTTCTTCCGTTGTGAAGCCTCGCCCTAATGAGGCAATGGTTATGCACGTTGCAAATTTATTGAATTGTAATGCTGTGTCGCATTTTCACCACATTTTGAAGCGTTGGCAGACAAAATATCATCTAGACATCTTTCTAATACAAAAAAGAATTACAAATGTAACATAAATAACTATTGAGATTATTTTCCTGCTAATAGAGCTCGCATTAAGTGCTGGTTCCTTTTGATATAGGGGAGGGGGGGAAATGACGAATCAGGTCCCTTTTTTAGGTTCAGAAAGTAAGGAACGTTTCCTTCTGACGTCGCTAGGCGAGCGGCGATCACGTATATTTTGGTGTCTGAGTGCTCAGCATCTCAGTCGGCGCCCAGCCATCACAACGGGAACATTTCCACGCTGCCCGTTTTTTCGATATTCAAATTTAAAATGTGCCCTGCAATTGAAAATCCCGCCAGTTGGGAGGTGCGGTCTGTGATACGATTTTTGTTGGCAAAAAACCTAAAGCCTATGGAAATTTATCGGCAAGTGTGTGAAGTGTACGGAAACAACGTAATGAATGAAAATTCAATCCGGAAATTGTGCATTCAGTTTAAAAATGGCCGAACTAACGTTCACGATGAAGAGAAGAGTGGACGCCCTAGCATTGTGACTGACGAACTGGTCGCTTAAGTTGATGGAAAGGTTCGTGAAAACCGCCGTTTCACAATAACGGAGCTTTCGTTTAGTTTTCCACAAGTTTCACGGACTTCGTTGTTTGAAATTGTCACACAAAAGCTAGGCTACCGCAAATTTTGTGCAAGATGGGCGCGTTGACTTCCAAAATTTTGTTTTTGCACGACAATGCTCGACCTAACACGGCAAACCGCACTCAAGAACTCCTTAATTCATTCAAATGGGAGGTTTTCCCTCATCTGCCCTATATACTAGCGGCTCTTCTCTATTTAAAATATAGCTTAGTATTCTGCGGCGACTCTCTTCTGCAACAACTTTAGAAGTCAAAAGGTTTTGCTTAACCAGCAGAAAAGATATCTTTTCAGCCTGGTTGGTAAGAACAAGAAAAGAAGCGACCGATAAACTTTCCTTCGGACCACTGGACCAGGGTTCGAATCAACGCTGCCGCATCAAGGTCATTAATTCTCTTTTCGGGATCGGAAAACCACTGGCCGCCGAAATTCTTTCAAGAACATTGATTTCTTTCTTAAATGTTTTGTAATGTATTTTTTCATTTTCTTTTGATCTATGTATCAGGTAATTAAATAATTAATTATTAATTTTATTTATACTTTTTTACAACATAAATAAAAATATTAATAATATTTTTTCTTTGTAACTTTTTAAATTATCTTCCGTATTAATAATTGCTTTAATACTAATTTTAGTTAATTATTTTGAACTATTTATCAATATTACTGACTTATTTTTTCATTATATATATGTAATATATATAAAGAATTTTTACATTTCATTTCTTTCCTCGCAATAGTTGTTTATAATAATTTGTTTTACCATTTTCTCTTTTAGAAAAACTTTAAAACAAGTTTTCTGGCTAAAGTGCGAAAAAACATTTCTTCAGCATGTTTAAACAAACCTTCTATTTTTTCGTATATGTTCGGTACGTGGCTCGTGCCAATCGATTCCCGTACCTTCCCGTCGGTGTTACTCGCAGTATTGTGATGTCATCCAACTGCCTGTTTCGTCTTTCATTTTAAAAATACTCGAAGTACAAGATCTAAATTTCAACGTAAGTACAGCCCCATACCAAGTAATTAAAATAGTCATTTGTACCTGAATTACATGTTTATGTAATCTTCAAACAAGAGGAAGATATTCTTAAACAGTTTAATTTCTTTGTCTTCGAGTAAAACAAAATTCCTACACCCTCGTGCAAATTAAGTGAAACAAACTTTATTTTTTTTTTTGTGTGAATTTTAAAATCATTCCTATTGTTCTTCAACAATCATTCTAAAATATGACAAAATATGGGTGGGATGAATAAATCGTTTGCTTAGCAACAATTTCTACAAATCAGAGGGGTTCTGAGATTGCATGTGCAGAATATCCGTAAGCGAAACCTCCAGCTATGATCACATCAGTTGAGAATTCACGGTCGTCAGAGACGGATGTGACGCCGCGAAAGTGTACAAGGTATGTTACTCTCTCCGATCATACGCCTAAGATTTATAGAGAGATTCAAAAATAGTTGGTGTTAGTAATACAACTGTGAGCTATATCATAAAATAAATAAAAACAATAGATCCATATCTAGAAGGTGGAGAGGGATATGAAGCCTGATAAAGAAAACAGCGCCTAGATATCGCACTTTTCTACTTACACAATGTAAAGTGCTGCACTTAATGGTGACTTAAAAGAGCATGGAATGAATATTAGCTCATCGTCTGCTTGTTGGCGTCGTCTTCTTACAGCAAGTCGGCCAGCCTTTTTTTTTTTTTTTTTAGTTTAGTTTAGTTTTTATTAACGTCGCACTAGAAACAACATGAGGGCTATTGGTGACGGACCTCGTAATTTTGAACCACGGTCAAGTGACGAAGACGACACCTGAGCTGGCAACCCCCCTCTCCTAACATCCACACCACGCCAACGGGAGGACTTTTGGCCCCGAACAGATTTAACGTGCATTTGGCCACCAAAGACCCGGCTACACGGCGGGTCTTTGGTGGCCAAAGATCGAACCCGCAACTGAACGAAAACCGTCAGCCGCGAGTCCACGACCTTGACCACTAGGCTACCGCGGCCCTGTTTAATGCTGTGACATTACTTGTCTTTACAAAATTCTTATCTGCTGAAAAAATCCCATGTATAATAAATTTTTCTTGGAAAATGTTCTCTTTGTATGGGTCTAAGTATATTTGTGAGCAAACGTTTTCTTACTTGAAGATCAACAGGAGTAAAAATAAATGTACTTTGATAGACGTTAACTCGCAGGCTATGATGAGAATTTCCATAACCAATCTCCCTCCTGATTTTAAAAAAAATTGTAGAAAAGTGTGATAGGGTATATTTATCTCAATAAACTGATTCTAAAATTAAATGTCCTTACAGCTATAAATAATATGAAATTAGCTCAAATTTTGATTGAATTAAATTGCTGAAGTATAATAAATGGAGCTGAGGTTTAGTTTTAGTTTAGTTTTTATTAACGTCGCACTGGAAGCAACACGAGGTCTTTTGGTGGCGGACCTCATAATTTTGAACCACGGTCAAGTGACGAGGACGACATCTGAGCTGGCAACCCCATCTCCTAACATCCACACCACACAGACGGGAGGACTAGACTACAGTTACATCTTGTTTGGCGCAGCATTACCACATTTGGCTCTCTTGCGCCATTAAACCTCACTTTCATTATGTCTTCAATCTAACCCTCATCTATAAATATTCTAAGCTCTCCACCTGATTGATTAGGTATGATTAGTACTTAATTATTACATTAAATAATAAAGATATAAATTGATTTATAAAAGTTTTAGAAAAGTTTAAGAACGGAGAGTGAAGGATATGATAACGGGTTGTTAAAACTTGATTATTAAATTTTTTTGCATACTTGGAATCATTAATGCGCTGGGTCTAGAAATATCAACGTTACTACAATCTTCACCATTTAAAATAACTAATGTTAAATAAAAATTAATATTTAAAGTAATTAAATATTGCTAACTATTATTTAATTTTCATATTGTTCATTTGAATTAGGTTGATTAAAAAAATTTGTAACGGAGCGAAGTTGTTGCGCGAGATCTAAAAATATCAACGCTATAACAATAATCACGATTTAGAATAACTAGCATTAAATAAAAGTTAACATTTAAAACAACTACATATATAACTTTTATTTAACTTTCATAAGCTTTTATTTTAAACTTATTGCAAATGCAATGGAACGAATTGCTTTCTATTTCATGTTATTAAACATTATAAGCCTTCCCAATATGTTAAAAACAGCCATTCTTTAATAATTCACCACGCTTTAATCTATCCGAAGTAGCTTTGTTTAAAATCCCTTAGTAAATTTTCGATAGAATTTTATATTAAGCCAATAATCATTCGAAATTACTTATATAAGTCACATTAAGTTTATATCGGTAGAAATGCATGAATATAAAATAACTGTTTTCGAAAGAATAGAATCAAATTATTGCAGAATCGAATGTAACATAATCACCGATTTTAATCCGACGAAATAGCATTATTAGCATTCTGAAGATAAATGCATTCTCTTTCCAGTACTCATCACAGACCATGAGTAGATTTCATTTGTGTAATACTCTTAGCTGATATGCAACTAAAAATATATTCACTATCGATTTTAAACATTATTAATTAAATTTTTTATGGGAGTTTGAGTTAAAATATTTTCTACTCTTTATGTTTCCGCATTCGAACTTCCTAACAAAACTGTATTGGGGGGGAGTAAAATATTTATTTATTATATTCACTTTTAGTGAACTTTTCCCTAAGACACAGGCTGGATTTAAAGCTATCAGATAACAAGAATTGAGCTTTTTCCTCGAGTTCCATATCTGATGCATGCTACTTTATCAGGGCTCAAAGTACCCCTGTTAGCTGGGTGCATGGAAGTATAGAGATTGGAGTCCAATGGCAACAGCTGCCATATCAAGGGTGTCCATGGCTGTAGAGAAGTTATTTTGGGAAAAAATAAATGAGCGAGGTAATGTCAAGTTTAAAAGAGTTCAGTAAAATGGTAGTACAGCTATAAATATGCTCTGATCGTAATGGAGTATTTGGGCATTTTTTACAGGTTTTTGAGTTATCAGTGTGGATTGTCCTGCTCTAGTAGTGATAGGTTATGTCTCTTTCTATTGAAGATGCTATTGATCTAGAACAGTTAAGGTCTGTAATTAGGAGTTTCTTTACAGTTTTGCCGAAAATAATCCATCTAACCACAGGTTTTGCAGCCTCTTGTGTTTTCGTTGGAAAAATCTGATCCCCTTAATCTGTGCTCTCTTGGCTAAATCTGCATTTTGGCTACCATTTTTGTTGACAAGTGTTAGGATCCATTGTAGGTGAAAGAATTTTTCTTTATTGTGCAGTTGCTTAAGTAGATCAAATATGGTAAGAATGATGGTTTTCTGCACCAATTTTAATTGCCCCTAAAGCAGATTTTAAATCTAAGAAAACAATTTCCCAGTAATTGAATCTATAACCGATTTCGTTAGGGGAAGAGCGAGAGCTTCCTTGATTGCAATTCATTCGCTAGTGGACCTCGAGGTAACAGAAAAAGAAAATGATTTTTATCAAAATAAAGCATCTAAAATTTTTGCAATAATACTTATTATATTCATCCTAAAATAATAGTTTCTTCACTTACAAAGTTCATAAGGAATGTAATAAAATGGATAAGGGACATGACAACTTCTGAAACAAAATGAAAGTTTCGTTGTTTTAATGTTAAGATTATTCGAAAGACTTTAGGAATTAAAAAAAGAAATAGCACTCCGAAAAAAAGCTAGAAGATAAGAACAAAAAAAATTAAAACTACATTAAAAAACGTTAATTTAATTCATTCTCCAATCAGGAAATTAAAATTTGTATAACCACACTGTTATCAAACGCTCCACTTAGCGGCCGACGGGAGACTTTCGACAGTTAAAAAGCTAGCAACCAGGAGTCCATGCTATGGTGTTAACCAGTAAACATGGTGTACCACCCAGAGCGTTGTGCAACTGTTTATTAGTTTGTTAATCTTTAAATGTTCATGCCTGGTTGTTAAGTCCGTAATTGGGATATAAAAACAAAAGTAATTAAATCAAGCAAGTTTCTCTTTATTTAGATCATATTCTTTTATGTGGAATCACTGTTAACCATAACAGAATTCTATCTTTGGCATTAGGGCTGTAATTTTTTTAGCAAAACATATAGAATCCATCACCCAAGGGATGTCAATACTTTGGTTACAACCAACATATAGTTACTGAAGTTGATAAGTCTGTGATATAAAATTACAAAATTTGCGCCTTCAGCACGTGGTAGTCGCCAAGGATACTGTATTGCATAAATACGGTAAGTGTTCTTTAATTCTGCACATTCAGAATCATGGGCATGTAGAGTTAGAGATTTTTCAGAATTATCGAGCATCAGCATAATTATAATGGGTTATAGTTTAAGCATGAGTCACTCTAGATAAATATTTATTCAATTAAAACACGTTATTAAAGAGATTTATATATATATATATATATATATATATATATACCCGACCCGAGTAAATACCCTACAAAATGTTCCGTCATTCTAGCAACTACAAAATAAATTAAAACACTAATTTAATTGAATATTTTTCTAATGATAAAAATATACAGAACAAAAGAAAAAATGAAGCGTTTATCACTATTATTTTACCAAATCAAATAGAAAAATTTAAAAAGTTCAATGCAAAGTTTTGCAAAGAACGGATTTAACTACCCAAGGTACGCTTTCTTATAATTATTATTTAATTCCTCATTTAAATATAAGAATTAAAATACATTATGAAATATCGAGAAATGGACAGTTGTAAAACTTTCCAAAATTAAAGTTAAATCAAACGATAAATTATTAGATTGAATATTATATCAGTTACATGTAATTAAAATTAAGGAAATAGATAACTTTTTAAATCGAATATATTTAAACTGAATGATAGTGAAAAATGATCTGGTACGCCAAAAGGGATCCACCTGAATCAATAGCCCCCTTGGGAGGCTAATAATAGTAAATCAATAAAAAATCCTTTGACCCCAAAACATTCCAAGATAGAAGCTAAATTAAAAACACGTAGTTTGAAATCTTTGAGGCAAATAATAATAATAATAAAAAAAAAGCTGCCTGACAGGTTAAAATTCTAAATAATGTTATTTATTTTCAGTCATATCTTGATACCAGTTTACGTATGATTTTAGGTAATGCATAAATCGATAAGTAACTAATGTACTTAATTATTATATTTGCTTCATTTCAATCCCATAAAAAAATTGGGGGAAATTTACAACGACATATATTTGAAAATTGAGTTCATTTGTGGTGAAAGCGGGTATCAGACATATATTGCATATATTTTATTTCAATGCAATAAAAAATTCGGGAGAAATTTATTATGACGTACTTTTGAAAATTAGGTTCGGTACTGGTAACCAGGCATCAAAAATATACGCAAAAACAAGATCAATTTCTGAAAAGGAGTCAGGTGCAACATTTTTGTGTTAACCAAAACATTATCCCCTTGGGTGGCTATTAAAACAATGCAATGAGAGTTCAAACAAAATATTTTAATCATTACTTTAATCACATGCTTACACTTATTAGTTTTCTTAGCACGTAAAGAACACCTACTGGGCTTTGAAAACATTTTATTGTACAGTATGCAGTACGTTCGCATTCTTCTATTATTATTAAAAGGAGATATGTAACCCACTAGAAAACAAGAAACACCGCACTGAAATAAAAACCGACGATTACAATAAAGACTTGACTAAAATGCGAGTCACTCTGTTTCGTGACCTGGTGGTTAACGTCACACTAGAAGCAGCACGAGGTCTATTGGCAACGGACCTCGTAATTTTGAACCTCGGTCAAGTGACGAGGATGTCACCTGAACTGGCACCTCCCACTTCAAACTTCTAAACCGCAGCAACGGGAGGACATGGAGTCTCAACATATTTAACTGCATCATCCCCGGCTACACAGTGGGTCCTTAGAGGCCAAGGCTTGCATTTATTTCATCACAGTTAAGAGTTTCATTATCCCAATTTTAAATTTACCTTTCTACAAATTTTCTCTCAGCTAGAAAAATGATTCTTCGGCCAACCATATTAGAGTTGGGGGTTAAGAAAATAAAGACTTTTTAAAAGAAAATGTGATCAAACATAAAAAAACTAGATGGATTTCAAATATAGTGAGTCTAGAAAGTATCCTTAAAATCAATAGTCATAGCTAAAGCTGACCGCGGTAGCTAGAGGTCATTGTCGTGACCGGAGGTTTTCGTCGAGTCGTGGACTCGAGCCTTCATGCCAATAAAAACCTACCATATAGCCGGGGCTGTAGCACGCTAAATCTGTAGGGGCCGAAAGTCTTCCCGTTGGAGTGGTGGGGAAGTTTTTAGAGGGAGAAGCCTGCTCAGATGTCGTGCTCGTCACTTGACCAATGTTCAAAATTATGAGGTCCGTTGCCGATAGTCCTCGTGTTCTTTCTAGTGGAACGTTAATTAAAACCAATCAATCAATAATGCTTTGCATATTCTATGCATATATTCAACCAAATCTGATGTCACTGAACTGTAAATGTAGTCTCATTCATGGTTAAGAGAATTTATCATGTCACGTTTATTAAAAATCAACCTGATTGCAACATCTGATTAAGAATATTCCATAAGGTTTTAACGAGTTTGATGTTTGATGACTGAGGAGGAAATTCCGTAAATAGAAATTAATGGAATTTAATGTGCTGTATCAGACTTAAAACAGGATTCAGTTTCTAAAGGTTATCCGGAATCTAAGGGTTCGATATCACGCATAAAAAGTATGGATATTAAATAACGAGATGTTCAAACATTCATGTTTATCAAATATTCAGAATACTTTCAGGGTGTCCAACATGTGATGTAATATATACAGCATTACATAAAAAAAAAACATAATTAGAACAATATTTTAAAAAATTATTTTCAAACATCCTAACTTGTAATTCTGCGAGGAATCTGGTGACAAATGCTTTAAGTAATGAAATGTTTAGTAAAAATTTGAAGAGTCCAATTAAAAACAAGCAGAGAAATTCAAAAATTAGTTATTGCGTTCAAATGAAATTGAAATTTAAATACTTTCATTAAAAGATTATTTTAATGAAAATAAAGGGGTATAAATAAAGTCTCATAAATCGGAATAAATTGCACAAATTCATTTAGCTTTGTGAAATTATTTTGTATGCTGTTTGTCTAAGAAACCATAAAAACATAATTTAAATTCTCCTTATTTATGTATTTAAATTATAATAACATTTGCAAAAAACGAGATTTTTAATTTAAACATTATTTGATTTGATTAATTTTTAAAAAAAATTAGATTTCGTCGCAAACGATTATTCTTTCATATCTAAAAATTCTTTATATATATAAATTTCTCTTTTAAATATTTAAGTAACATGTTTAGATTTATAATACTTAGAACAAATAAAAAAGATCAAACTTAAAGTTAATAAAACTTTTAATATATTTATTCTTTCTTTTGATCAACAGTTATGAGCGTTATAAGGAAGAAATTTTAATCCCATATACATAGAAAGTTATTTGTTTCGGTTCAAAACAGATTACATAAATTTATCACGATTATGACCAAACTGAGTAAATGAAATTATTAGGTTAAAAATTAGAAAAAAAAGAAATTTATTCATCTGATGGAAGACGGAACATAAGAATTTTATGGCATGAGTGGCAAAACGGAAATGTAAAATATATCGGCAAGAGAGGCAAAGCGGAACTTAAGAATTTTATGTCAAGAGTGGCAAAACGGAATAACGAAATTTTTATTATGTTGGCTAAGCGGAGAAACAAAATTTCTTATTATACTGGCAAAACGGAAGTATAAAATAAATCGGCATGAGTGGCAATGAGGAACTAAAGAATTTTGTGCCATAAGTGGCAAAACAGAATTTAAAAAAAAAAAAACTTGTTTCTGTATTAGCAAAATAATTAAACATCTCTTGACACGAATGGCACAATAGGATAAAAGGAATTCCAAGATAGATTGCACCATTGAAAAAAAGAAATTTAATGTTTATGCAGCTCATTATCGTCTGTGGAATTTATCAAAGTTTGTAAATCAGTCTTTCGAGAATTAAAACACGTTTTTGGCTGGATGTTTTTAAAACAGTTCACAAAATAATTTAAAAGTCGAGTTGAATGTTCGTCCTGATTATAAAAAGTAAGTGATTTTTTGGTAATTTATTTCTATTAATCCAATTTTTAAACTTTGTTTAGTAATAGATTCTGCAATAATGTTTCTACTTAAATACGAGTAAGCAAACGATGTACATATGCTAGATTCTAACAGGTTTGTTAAATGATAGCCGTATATGCAAAGTAGGAATATTCGAATCATGCAAATTAGTCATAAATTAAATAGGAGTATTTTCTAACAATTATAAAAAATTTCACCTTCGGACATTACATTAGTTTTCAATAAAAAATGAAAGGTGCTTATACGTTCGGACTCCAAGGACAATTTTACTTCTGCTAACCTTTAGAAAAAGAGAATCCCTCTAATCTCTTAAACGTCAAATTATTTAAAAAAGATTTTTTTGTTCCCTTAGCAACAGATACCACATCGATTGTCATTACTAAATTTACTGTACATTTCCTGTCCTAAAGACGCATTACATTGTCTAAAGCATTGCACGTAAGAAGTTTTTCAGATCTATTTTCTCAATTGAACATATTGGAAAGAAAACAAACTTGAGAAGAAGAGCAATAAATGCATAAATATACTTATTTTTCAAATATTCGATAAATAACTGCAGTTTTCTTGTTTGATTAAAAGAATAATATTTATCAAGCTTTAATGTAAAAAATGCTTCAAGTAATAATGTGTCAAACGGAAATCTGTTCGAATAAAAACACGTAGATAAGTATTTAAACTATAGTTACTGAGTTCGAATGATATTAAATGGATGTATTTTCAATAAATGATTAACTTAACTAAAATAAGAGGGATCTCATGAAAAAAATCAATATGATAAATCTGACAAAAAAGTAGAAAAAATTATTAATTTAATTATTAATGAAATTATTTTGATATTTCCTTAAGGGGAAAAATAAGAAAATAAAAAAAATCATATTCTAGTTGCATATATATTTATATTTTTGTAACATCTGGGAGAACACAATTTTTAATTTGCTCATTATATATATTTAGTTTGAAGGCAGTAGATTTCATCTCCAAACGAATTTTTCATCTATGTTAACAAAAGGCAGAATTTGCTACTTTTGTCTTCGGCGTAGCGGAATGATTACAAGACACATGATCATGAACTTTAGATTGAAGAATCTATGAATGCTGATAATTAGGGATGGGAATTTCTGTTCTTTTGTATGAACTTTTGTATATTATTGTGTTTCACCTGTTCTTATAACTCCTTACTTGTTCTTTATATTCCTTCAGACCAAATCTTCGAGATATTCTAAGGAATTCAACGCTGTAAAATTGCTACATATGATTACTTTACACATTTTGGGAAAAATCAGATTTTGGCTGAATTTTATATAAAAAAAATAATGTTTTGATCAAACTAACACTAAACAGAAAAATATTTTCTCTTATTTTATCAGCAGAGAATGAAAATAAAGTATTTTAGGCAATTTCTCAGCACGAGTATTTTCATATATTTGCATAAAACCAAATTAAATATATTAATAAGAAAATAATGGTAAAAAAGAATTTGAAATCATTTATATATCTTATAGCACATTGTGAGTTTTAAGGAAACACATTTAACATTTTTATAAAAAAAAATTAACAATTTTGCTTCAAATGCATAAGATATTACATTCTTGCTTAGACACATAAAATAATACATAATTTTTTTACTTTAGTTTGAAAAGTATCTGTAATAATTCAAAACAAAGTACATTTACTTATATAATTATTTTCTATGTTTTTAGTAAAAGATACAAATTAATAAAGGTACACATGAAATATATTAAACACCTGAATTCCTATTCCAGTCTCATTTGCTACCCTAATACACAATAATAAGAATCGAAATAAAGGTAAAACTTTCATTAATTCTTTTAAAATCATTCTTAGATTTCATTAAAAATCCATCAATATACAGGGAGTTTTGAAACTCATAGGCAAAAACTTAAGTGGTCATAGAAAGCATCTAAAAAGCTACTTTCACTTTACAATGCAAGGCGGAGAGCAGGTTTGGCACCGCTAGGCGGTACTGTAAAGGAAAGCATTAAGTGCCAGTTTTCTTACCCATTATATTTCTGCAGTGGATTTTAGGATGCATGTTGATGTACAGTTATAAGAAAAAGATTTCAGGAAGTATGGTGACGTACATTAATCGGGCAAATAACAGGTCTCATGGAATCCACGGTAGAAATGACGATGTGTAATAAAACTCGCGCTTTATGCTTTCCTTTACAATACCGTCTAGGGGTACCCCACCTGCTCTTCACCTATGCATTGTATGGTGAAAGATAATATTTAGATGTTTTCCATCACCTCTTAAATTTTTGCCACTGGGTTTCGTAGAACCCTGTACAATACCCAACTGGACAAAAAACAGAATAAAGGAAACATTAAACACTCGAATCATCAACAAAATGTTCATAACTCCTGAGATTTTACGAAAATTCAATTCACATGACAATACAATGCGTGGTACATGTAATTGTATAAATGATGAGGGATTTGGCATACATTCTTTTGACCTGCCGAAAACACGAGTTTCATAGAAAGTGCCTTTGGAATATATTCAAGATAGATCCTTAGTGTAATGTCCCTTTAAGACAAGTTTTGAATTGCGCAATAACTAAGAAACAAGTGTTCAGAGCATTTTTACAGAACATGAAATTCTTTGATATCTATCGAATTGAAAGAACATTTTCAAGTGGATAATAATCTTTGTTGCTTGATATCCCATAAAATAATCAACCAGTCCAGTAATGGAGGCTTCTCAATTAAATTTTGCGTTTTTAGGTAATAAACGGATTAATAAACTGTTTTTGCCTTAAAAGCACCTTGCTTTTAAATATCATCAGGAATTACCCACGTATGGAGTTTCACAGATGGGATCAAACCCTTTAATTTCTTCAAAATAAAAGGCAAAAATAATTTCTAATTTGTTTCAAGAATAGTTAAGCTGAAAAAAATGGCGACTTTTGGTCGAAATGTTGTGGAAGCGGATTTATCTAATGTTGAATTCGATGCAAATGAAGATTGTTGAAATTATTCCTACTTTTGATGCAAAGAAAAAGTGAGTAGATTTTCCCGAAGAGTAAAATTTTTTTATCTCTATCAAGCAGAACGTTTTAATCTTTGTCGAACATAATTTTTTTTTATGGTAGCTATTTTGTTATTTTTACTCTGCTGATTCTATGCATTTGCGTATCGTTTGGATTTTGATCTGAAGTTTGAAACTACATTACAGACACATTAAGAAAGAAAAAAAAATTCACGTAAATGTAATAAATAAATAAAGCAAGAACGACACTCCTCTTGAATCAAAAATTACGTTTACCAAAATTCCAAAATATTAAAAAAAAAAGAAGAAGAAGAAATTGAAATTTATTTTGATAATTTCGTTTTAACATGCGCTAACGTTATTGTTATTATTATAAATTTATTTTTTAAGATTTATTCGGGTCATAAAAGGCCTTCCCTTTTTGCATAGAGTCACCATTCGAAGATGAAATTTTTGTTTTAGTATTGGATAGCCATCATCCTCCCAATCTGTATCACAGGTTAACTAAAATTAATATTAGCGTAAAGGAAGTGTACTTCCAAGCCTCAGACTCTGCAGAAGCAATTACTATATAAAAAGAAGGAAAATACCCTTTTCAAATTCCTAATTAATTTTTATTTTCACAAGCAAAACATTCTAAAGTACAACAACTTTACCAATGTTAAGAAGAAAGAATAAAAACGGACGATTCTGTCATAAAAATCACTTCTCAAATTAAATATTAAAATAAGAGCAAACGATAACAATATTGAGTTAAAGAAAGTTTGATTCCCACTGTCAAACTAATAATTTAAGCTCTAGTAACTATATTTAATTAATGCAACAGCGTATCATCAAATATTATTTAGTATTAAAATTTTGCTAAGCAAAATTTAACTTTTCTAATTTAAATATCAGTTAAGAATTAAAATCATCATGATTTTATGAATCATCAGGACGCGTCAACATTTTTCATAATTTCGTTAATTTACACTAAACTGCCTGTCTGAGGCACTCATACAAATGAGCATCTCTCTTCTTCATAATTGAAGTAAATTTCTCGGATTTAGACACATTATTTCCTAAACACATTTGTGTACTTCCATCTCTCCAAATCATCTGTCTAACATCCGATCTAAAAAAATATGAATAACTTTGTTCCAGAATTCTGTTCTTTCAGCTACAAATTTTATAGTAAAGGAAATCTTAGCTCCCAATTCTTTTCATGTGAGTCATGGAAACTTTGTTGTCTGCGTGTATTTCGAGCTAAACCTACAGATATCGTTATTTATCTGCTTTTTAATTCTGTTGTAAACTTAGCGGCTCCAATTTTCGGATTTTTCTTCAACGAACGAGCGAGAATTTGCCTGTCGAAAGAGGTATGTAGGATTGGTCGTTCCGGGTGAGGGACTTTGTGCAGCATTTACAAGCCGTAAACCTTCGAATAATAAACTGCTAAATAAATAGATCGTGGTTTATAAACTAATGATGAAATTTCTTTTTATGTTTTACGACGCTATATAATCAGTTTTCTTTCAGAACAACAGATTGCATAGATCTACGACTCATATCGAAAATCCTGCGATGCTGATCAAACTTGAATATATATCTGTATATATACATTAACATGAGGGATTATTCTTATGGATAAATAACTCCCTGGTTCAATTACAAAACACTTACGAAAATTTCATTTTGTTTCAAAATACGAATATTTTTGATACACATCAAAATTTCTAAGCTTTATTTTCAGTATACTTGAAAAACGATTCAATATTTCTTCACCTTTTTACACCACAGTCATTGTTCGCAAAACAATGTCGTAATTGATGGTACCTTTTGAATTTATTTTATTATAATTAATACTCTAAAATAATAGTTCCTTTCACAAAAACGCTCTTGTACGAATACTTTGTACACACAATGAAAATGGAAATCACCCGTTTGCCCGTCACTATTTTTTAGTCACTAATTTCTTAAAATTATTTTCTTACTTTAGAAACATTAAAAAGAATTTAGAAATTAGTTTTCATAAGGATGTAGATGGACTACCCTGATATACTCGTATTTCGCTTTTACTTTCGATTCTCTCTACCCTGATCGATAATGAATATTTCGGTACTAACGGAAGGGTTATAAAATAAATAAAATAGAAACACTCTTTGAAAGGGTTTGCAAAATACCTAAATATGTGTATGTAACCAGTTAATAAATTTAAAAGGTTAAAGTAGACAAACCTCCAAGAATTGGCTTGGAAAAATATTGAAGTATCTAAAAATTCTCTTTTGAATGAAGATGACAAAAATGATGACGGAAAGTGTTTCGGTCTATTTATATACAAGTTTGGAAAAAAATTATTCTATCTTCAATTTAGGTATTGGAGAAAGAGAGAACAAAACAGAATGCCAGGGATAGAAAAATTATTCTCTCTTCAATTCAGGTACAGAGGGGGGGGAAAAAGATAAATATTTAAAATGCCAGGAGAAAAGAATTAATTGCAGTAGTGAATATTAACTTAAGACATTTTATTTGAAATATCCAAAAACCAATTTTATACATGTGAATTCAGTGAGATATATAAATGTCGATAAAATAATTTATAAGAGAAAAAAGAGCTCCCGACAATATCTTAAGACTTTTTTCGGGGGGAGGGGAATCCTAATTTTGTAACTATGAATTAAGTAACCTTATATACAATGAATACTTTATTTCAATGCATCGAATGTGAATGACCGGAGAAATAACACATTGAAAAGCATTCTTAAGCAACCCCATTGATTACACTACTCAACCTGAATATGGAAGTTTTGCAAAATTTATGACTGATTCTTAATAAATTAGGTAGCCTGAATTTTCAAAATGACATTACTTACGATCTATGTACTTAATTAGTTAAATAACTCAGAAATGTAATGTATAGTAATAACCAAATTTATTCATATTTAACATGAATTGTCTAATAAAAAGGAAGATATTGAATGAAAAACAAACATTTTTACTCGTAATCGAGTCATAAGCTAACAGGAGAACTCTAAATAATTAAATAACTGTACGATTGCTGTAAAAACTTAGGAAACCACCATTTTCAACAGTACGTTTTTTTATTCATCGTTTTTCTAGCTGTGTTTCGCACCAACAAAAGGACCGCCAAACACAAGCCTTGAATTTGAACCGGGGTCTCCAATTTCTCCAATGACTCGATAAGGCCCGAGTATTGAAATTTGTGTTGAGTGCATTGTGTAAAAAAATTAAGACAATTTTATCTGTTTAAATGGGAGACCGAAGGATTAATAAATAACTATTTTATATATTGCGGTAATATAATTTAACCTTCCTCGAAGAAAACTATATTACATTTTAAGACGTATAACTAACTACATAAATATGTACCTAAATATTAATTGACAAAACCCACCTATGTAAGAAAGACATTTTATATTTATTCAAGCAATGCCCCTAAAATTGAGAAAGTTACATAATGTTTAAAATGGCAAAATAGGTATTGGTTTAATATGGAAACCACATAATCAGGATTTATATAGAAATCAACGATATTTATATTTCTTCGGTTGAAATAGATTTCATGTCCTCCAATACAAGCCCAGATTATGATTCTAAGTTATCCTATATAATTATGGTCACAGTACATCTTCGAAGAAATGTTTTGAACTAACATAAATTTGGCCTTCAAATGTATGTTATAGGACTTTATGTGGTTTCAAAATTAGATAAACACCCAAGAAAAGTTTTGTTTGTGTATATTTTTACTGTAAACAGGGCATTTGATACAAATATAAGCAAAAATTAAGACTTTCCATAAAACATGGTAACTCAAAGAAAACAAATGTATTGAGATTTTGTAAATTGAATAATATATACGGAATATAACCTTAACTAGGGAATAGATTGTTATTTTGATAATATATCCCTTACGTAGAAAGCTATGGTAGTAAGAGTTCTGAACACTAAAATATTCTTTAAGAGTCGATAAAATTTTCCCTTTATTGCGATACAAAAAAAAAACTTCTACTCAATATAAAATCTTATGAATAGTCCGTTTTATATATAAATATTTGAAGAACGTATGTATAATATTCAGGTTCATTGATGAATAAAATTTGAGATATTGTGTTTTGCAGTAGTGAAAAATATCGAACTTAGAGCGTTTCCGTTCAGAGAAATTCGCGATCAAGTAATATTTAACAGCTGTAACTCAGCTCCTAAATAAGACAGAAACAAATTTTAAACAAATTATTAAAAATCAAAAATTAAAGATCAAAATTTTTTTTTTATATGAAGCTAAAATTAAAAAATCGATATGTGGACCAAAAACTTGCATTTTGAAGATGTAATGTCATCTTAAAGCTCTTTCGTTTTTCGCTTTCTAATTTATAACCAATCTGAGATTTCAAATTAAACTTTCGGAAAATGGAGGACGGAAAGTCTGCTTTCAAAAAGCGTCCATTGCCTTAAAAGCATATACTGAAGAGACAAGAGTCATGGGATTCCTTGTAATAACGTATGAAATTTACTTTTACAAAGCAAAATGCTGAAACTCGAAGTGGCCTTGATTCAACAAGTCATCAGAGATCCCCTAAAGAAATATTCAGCTTTGCTGCCACTATAGCAAACAATTATTAAAAATGTGTTGCTGGTGCAAGATTTTGTGCACGAAATGATCTTTCTTTTTATCCAATACGAATAGATGTTCCATGCGGTTAATGTCGGGGGAAAGCAGGTAGCCAAATCATTCGCTAGAATTATCTAGAATGCTCCTCATACTAATCGCAAATAGTTTTGGTCCAGTAGCAAGATGTATTTACATTCTGGAAAATTCCGTTTTTGTTTGGTTACAATAGGCCTATTCAATTACTTGGAGACCATTTGAAGCAGATGGCTTGAAAATGGTCTCCAAGTAAGTAAATATAAATGTTTCTTGTCAAAGATTGGTTCAGTGTCATCAGAAGTTCCAGTCCTTGTAATATAAAAACAGTGCACACCATTATCTTACTCACCACCACCTTACTCAGTGCCTTATTCACAACTTGAGTCCATGGACTCGTGAGGTCTGTGCCAAACTTAAACTTTACCATCATCTCTTAGAATTGGAATCCTGACTCATCTGACCAAACGCATTGATCCAGTCACATAGACTCCCAGCAGAGACGCTGAGCTGATATAATGTTGTTAATAAAGGTACTCGAATCGGCCATCAATGATACAATATCTTATCAACACCAAATTTCTCTGTATTGTATGTCCCACAATGATTGTTGCTATCACTTGGCTCTGTGTTGTTTGTAACGCCGACTATTTTACTTAGACATTGCTGGTCTCGATCATTAAGTAGACGCTGTCAGCCATTGCGTTGTCCATGATGGATGGCGATGTCTGAAATTATATGTTCTCGCCACACTCTTGACACTGTGGATCGAGAAATTTTGAATTTCCTGACAATTTTCGAAATGAAATGCCCTACGAGTGTAGCTCCAGCAAGCATTTCGTATTCAAAATATGTAAACTCTTGTCACGAGGCCGTAATCATACCTTTCACAAGAATCCTTTAAGTATAAATGAAAGCCCTTACCATGCATATCTATTTATGCATCACCGTGATGGCCTAGTGGTCATGGTCACGGACTCTCGGCAGGCAGTTTTCATCAGTCGTAAGTTTGAGCCTTAACACTACTAAAACCCCTCCATTTTAGCCGGAGCTGATGAACGTTAAATCTGGGGAGGACCAAAGTCCTCCCTTTGGCGATACATTTTTTACAGTAAATTTTACCATTCTAAAAAGAAATGTTGTGACCATGGTGGCTTAGCAGTTGTGCTCGCGATTTCCGTTGAGTCGTGAGGTCGAACCTTGATGCTAATAAAGACTCGCCATGTTGCCGGGGCTCATGCACGTTAAATCTTCCGAAGCTCAGTCTCCCAGTGGAGTGGTGTGGAAGTTAAGAGAAGGAGGTGGCAGCACAGGTGTCGTCCTCGTCACTTGACCAAGTTTCAAATTTACGAGGTCCGTCGCCAACAGCCCTCGTGTTGCTTCTTAGTGCTACGTTAATAAAACCAACCAATCCCTTTTTGCATTTCTTACGTAATGTTACTAATATCTGGATGTTTGCATATTGCTATCTGATTAACTTTGGCAATTCAGCGTTTAAACCATCTCAAGACTCACGTTTATTGGCCATTTTTTTTTCGTGGATGTAATGTTAATCCTATGGATCTTTGACTTTCATTCTCAATTTTTTTACTATTTGATCAATTTGAAAGTAATAAAAAGCATCTGAAAGGGCAAAAAATAATGAATGCTTCTGCGGAATTACTGTTTTCCTCAGATTTTTAATAATATTTGAAAATAGTTTTAAAGACCGGAAAACACTCAAACGAATCATTAAAATAGAAGTAAACATGTTTTTGAAAATTAGAGGAAAAAGTAATTCCGCAGAAGTCTTCATTATTTTTTACTCTTTCAGATGCCCTTTATTACACTCAAATATATCAAATAGTAAGAATATGAGAACCATAGGCGAAATTCAATAGGATAAACGTTATGCTTACGAAATCAAAATGACCGGTAGACGGGAGCCTTAAGAGTAGAACGCTTGCTCGTTTGTCACAGTCTGTTGTTGTAGTGTTTTATTGAAGTGAGTGCCTCGAGCTGCTAGTTGAGAAGTTTAATACGGTTTCTTCTGTCGAAAAGAAATGCATCGTTTGGTATTTTTAATGTGATAAAAATTGTTTACAGGGAGAATCACATAAACCGAACTAATGTGTACAGGTAGTGTCGTGAGTATGAAGTTAAAAGTAAAATTTCGAAACTGTTGTTTAGGACCGAAAAATTGTGGCTTTGTCTTTTGGGACCGTAATCGTTGAATTTTAGCTTCAAGGGGAAGCAATTAATGAGAGTCGGTACTGAGAAATTAAAAAAAATAATAAGCAGAGTGATAAGCGAAACGAGATGTGAACAAAAAGAACATGTTTGAAGGATGACAATGCATGTCCCCCAACAGCCTACTCTTCAAAGCATGTCTTTAACTCATTCATTTTGGACGTCAACGACATCCCTCTCACACACCTCACTTGACACCTTCCAATTTTCATCTGTTCACTTCTCTATCAACTCATTTAAGGATGAAAAAAAAGGTTTTCGACCACCAATGAGGTCCAAAATGCCATCAAACAATGGTTAAAACACATGACGGAAAATTTTGTGACGAAGTTATAAGAAAGTTCATATCTCGGCACTTAAAGTTCGCTGTGAAGGAAGGCAACTAAGCCGAAAATAACGTATCATATACGTACTCGAATTTGTAGTTTTTTGCAAAATACATTACCCCTTTATTTTTAGTTATAAGAATTTGAGTACCCTTACTTTGTGCACATTCCTCTTAACCTTTAGAAATTTGATCTGCGGAAGATTAACTATAATTCTGAAGTTGTCTGTGAGCAAAATGTATTGAAACAGAAGAAAATACCGTATAAAAATAATTCTGCTTAATTAATTGTGTCACTTGTTTATTTTCACTCGGCCATGGGAGCCGAGCTATCATCGTCACGAGGTCTTGACCGGTAGTGATACAGTCCAGCGGCGTGACTTTTAAAGCAGATTGACTTCAGTATAACTCCATTGATTAGGCACTACGGAGACGACATTGGAGCACACAATGAGCTCCTTGTAACAGTTCTCACAATTTGGAATCAGTTTGAGCGATGAAAATGATCTTTGGACTCTCTCATCTCATACTCTCATAACTTCCATACCACGTTACACGAGGACTTAGAGGTACGGTTTAAGTACAGCAACTATAGTTCAATGATTAAGGTCATGAGGTTCGAAATCGAATGTGTCCTAACTGAATTATGGATTTGTATACCGATTCCATTCTGGAAATATATGGGCAGATATTCAGGTGCACTTAACTGGAGCTAAAGGATAGGAGATTGAGGTAACAACTAAGATACCGTCCTCTTCATCTGACCAGCCGCTACCTGAGTCTTACGACGTCTCTTATTGTTAATAGTCCTCTTGAGTGATGATTCGAACAAATTAACTATCTCGATTGCATTCCTGTCAGTTCTTGGAAAATTCTACAGTGAAATCCAGTATCAATACCTCGATTTTTCTGGCTGCAAAAAAAGTACTCTACCACGTAGACCACTGCAGCCCAAATACATATGACCAACTTTATCATCTGAGCAAAATCATTTATGTCTTAAATCCGTTTGAAATTATGGTTCCAGAAAAGCGTATTTCTTGTTAAATTGATTGATTGGTTGGTTTTATTAACGTTGCACTAGAAGCAACACGATGCCTATTGGCGGCGGACTCGTAAATTTGAACCTTGATCAAGCCAGGACGACACCTGAGCTAGCCTCCTCTCTCCTAACTTAAGCACTACTCCAGGGGGAGACTTTGAGCCTCGATAGATTTAACGTGCATCAGCCCTTGCTACATGGCGAGTCTTTAGTAGCATCAAGGCTCGACCTCACGACTCAAAAGAAACCGTGACCATGACCACTATATTTCTTATTAGAATGGAGAAAATTATGGTAAGAAATGTATCTCCTATTTAAAAAGGTGATAGATGCTTAACAAATGTATATGAATATGCATTCATGAATAGAGTCTCATTTTATTCTCGAAAATGCGCTCATTTTTTTTCTATCACAGAGGTCATAATTGTTCATACCCCTTCCTGTAAGCAATTTTTAATCTTTGCCACTACAATTGAAATTGTTCCGCTTCTCATAAGAACGCCTCTCTTTTAAGGTAAAATTTAATCTTAAATCCCTTTAACGAAGAGTCGAATCTGTCGAGTAAGGGGATGGTGTAGAAATAGCGAAGTTCCGGTTCACCAAAGAGTCTTTTGCGGTGATCAACGAGGGAGAAACGAATTTCGACGCGCAAATCTTTTAATTTTTCCTCCCAAGTATAGCTCTATGCTAATCCTTTCTGACGTCATGCGAAATATACTTATCAGCAAAGAAGATACTAGAACAAGATACATTATGATGAAGATCAAGATACGTTTGTACAGTATGCTGTGACTTACTGTGTGTTGATCTTTATTTTCTGAAATAATAATAAAAAATACGAGCAATATATGCAAATTTCCTAATCATGTATGAGTATAAAATATATCAAATTTACAATTCTTTTTACAGATTTTATTACAAGGGAATATCATAAAGATTTAATTAGTACTACTAATTAAACCGAAATATCTGAATAAAAAATTAATTCTGCATGTTAATTGATCCTTATGTACATTATGTTGTAAATTACAGTTATGAATACCGATTTGTTTGTTTTCAGGAAGCCGTAGATTGAAATAAATAGCAGCATCGGAAGGTATCAGTTATTATAACGAGAGAGAGATTGTAAAGTTTTATTTATTGTGAAAATAATTGAGATAGAGCCTTAATTTTTATTTATTATTCTTGAGACTTCACCACATAGTCACCGTCTGGATTCATACATTTCTTCAAGCGTTTTTTGACCTTTAAAAAAAAACGTTATTGTAGAATTCAGAAGACTTTCCAAATTCTACCGTTGGCGTGGTGTGAAATTTCGCGGAGAGAGGGGCCAACTCACTTGATACAACTCATCCTCGTCACTTGAACTGAGGTTTAAAATTACGATATCCACACCATTAGCCCATTAGTGTTTCTTTTATGTGCGACGTACCTAAACCATCACAATCACCACACACACAAAAGAGTCCTAAATATCAAGTTATTTTAATTAGTCAGATAGATTAATTACAGATTAGATTAATTACAGTTGTTATATCAATCTCAATCATTTTAATACGAAAAATATTTTAATATACCATTACGAGAAAAAAGACCCTATAAAGAGGTAAAATTCTAATCCCTTAGTAATATTGAAACGTTTGACAGTCATGGTATTCAACAATCTGCTGTTGGTATACGATGAACATGTTGAGCTGTTTTATTCCTGGCAGTAGCGAAACGATCATTATCAAGTAATCTTTTACATTTTAAAAGCAAATTTACAACCTTTTATTAATAAATGCGATTAATAAGCAAACTTATTACAAGCTTATCTATAATTCCCTAGTCAATTTTAATCCTTTTTCTTAGATTTTAAGGGAGAAAAAATGTTTACTATAGTTCTCATTATACAACGATTTGGTTTGGTTTTATTAACGTAGCACTAGAAGCAACACGAGGGCTATTGGCGATGGACCTCGAAATTTTGAACCTTGGTCAAATGACAAGGACGACACCTGAGCTGGCACTCCCCTCTCCTTTCTTACACATCACGCCAACGGGAAAACCTACAGCCCAGACAAATTTAAAGTTCGTCAGTCCCGGGTACATGGCGAGTCCTTACTGGCATTAAGACTCGAACCCGCTATTCGACGAAATCCGCTGGTCGCGAGTCTGCGACCATGACTACTAGGCTGCCGCAGGCCATTATGCAGCGAAGGCAAACAGTATCAAAAAATTACTTTCTTGAAAGACATAAAGAAGCTAAAAAGCAAAATGGTTTGTATGTCATCGTAAAAGGCTATGTACATACACACACACACATATATATATATATATGTGTGTGTGTGTGTGTGTGTGTTTATAATAGTACTTTTCAGATCTCACATACTCTTTATTAAAATGCTAGAAGCTTATATGAGGTTGAAACTGATATCTGTGTTGATGCCAATATTTAATTTTCTTTAATTCTATAAATGGATTGGATTTAATGAATTTTTGAATTTTTTATTTATTTTCGATCAACAGATTTATAAAATCTTTTTAATGAAGAACTGGATGTGCGTACCAACGTGAGATTTAAGTTGAGATTACTATTGTGCCGGAAACTTTTCATTTTCTTAATTTAAGTAAATTGTGGACTTACGGCTCCCGTCTACTAGCTATTTTTATTTCTTAAACGTAATGTTAATCCTATGGAATTTCTACCACCGTCCTCAAATCTAAACTATTCTATATTTTTGAATGTAAAAATGTACACCCGAAAGAGCAAAAAGTAACAAAAGTTTCTGTGGAATTACATTTTCCCTCTAATTTAAACAAAAATTATTTCTAATTTAATGATTCGTTAGTGGGTTTTCCGGTCATTAAAAATATTCTAAAATAGTTTCAAAACTCTGAGGAAAATGTAATTCATTATTTATTGCTGTGCAGAAACCTTCATTATTTATTGCTGGTTCTGATGCACTTTATTGCATTCATATAGCTATAGTAATGATTTGCGGAGGGTAGTAGAAATTCTATAGGATTAACATTACGACCACGAAATCAAAATGACCCGAAGATGGGAGCCTTAAGGTTTCCGTCTACTTACAAAAACATTTTCTTATATATATTGCTGGAAATTTATCTTTAAATTGATATTTTATTCTATATACATGGATGAAAACGTATAAATCTGGCACCAACGTTTCCATGAATATATTTTTTTAAGAATCGGCAAATTTCATGTGTAAATGTGGCCTTTTTTTGAACATTACAATAAACTTTGTAAAATAAATTCTAATGCATAAAAAGAAAACCGTACCCGAAATACTACTTAGAAGATTATTATCCAAGTTTTTAAGTATTATTTTTGAATGATTTTAATTTATATTGCTGAATTAAGAGAACAAAGATTTACAGAAAGCAATTTTTTCAAAAATTTCTCAATCATCACTGAAAAAAAAAAAACCCTCTTAAATGAGATAAATATACTCGTTTGTCAATCTATAATTCAAAACATATCTGCCGTAATACTAAATATTGATCCAAAAATTTTAGACAATTAACTAAAGAATTGAGACATTATTCTTAAAATGATATATTAAAAACGAAAAAGTATGTTTCCGAAAAATTTTATTTTCTACATTTCTCCTGAGAATGACTTTTAATTTTCTTACGTATTAAAATAGTAATATATAATATATACTATATATATTATATATTACTATTTTACGTATTAAAATAGTAATATATAATATATATATGTATATATATTTCCCCTTATGCTTTGCACAATACATTCCATGAAAATTCATTGCCAGAAATTCATACAACCAACCTCTTTCCGAGAAAAACGAGAAATTATCGAGAAAAAGTTCCAGAATTAGAATTAAGTAAAAAAAAAAATGCTTTCATACTACCAGTTTCTGCTTGGGAAGGCCGTCTTTTAAGAAATATTTATTTACTGGACCCAATTTAATCGTTTTGCCTATCTGATATTCTAGGTAGATTCAGAATGTTCCCGATCGGCTCAAGGATTCCAGGACATGCTAGGGAAAACAAAATAAGACTTTCTTTTTTGTGACATCCTTTTTTTCATATTATTAGCAGTGATTAGAGTTTTGTGTGCCTTATAATATTTTAATCATTTTATTGAACTATAAAAGCATTTTTAGTCTTAAATTTTTCTCTCCCTTTGAGTTGACAATGGATATGATGTTTCAGATATGCATTCATTAGGTGCCATTTTTTAAAATAATATTCCATTAAGGCTCTCGTCTACCCGCCATTTTTTTCGTGTTCGTATTGTTAATCCTATGGAATTTCGACTTTAATTCTCACATCTTTACTATTTAATCTACTTGAATGGAATAAAGTGCATCCGGAAGAGCAAAAGATAATGAATGCTTCTGTGGAATTATTTTTCCTCTGCAATTTTGAAAAATAGTTTTACTCCTATTTTAATGATTTGTTTGCTATAGTTCTGGTGTATAAAAAATATTTTTTAATATTTTTAAAAATCGGATATAAAATGTATTTCCACTGAATCATTCATTAAATTTTATTCTTTAAGATGCATTTTATTGTATTCAAATAGATGAAATAGTAAAGATGTGAAAAATAAAGTTGAAATTTCATAGGATTAACATTACGTTCACGAAATCAAATTGGAGGGTAGACGAGAGCATTAACATAAAGGAAGAAAAAAAAACACTATAGAAATCATACAGAGATAGACTTTAAAACCTCGCATACAAATATACTAAACCCTTTTTTCTTTAATCATTAGCATATTTCATTTTCCGCACTGTCATTTTTCCCGAGATAATTTTGTTGATGCTAAGGAATGTACAACATGTTAAAATTCTTTGCTTATACTATATCAAAAATACGAACTTATGTACAATACTTTCAGGAAGGAAAATATTTGTAATTTGAATTATTGGCAGTAAACAACTATATCGTAAATTAAAAAGTGTTTCAGCTAATAGTGCACCTAAACCAAACGTTTTAGTTCTAATAAGTATATCTCAGAGTGAAATATTCCACACAAATATTTATTGTAGCTTTCACAGCAATTTTGTGTTTTGACATTTAGACACTTTAGGAGCAAAGTTTCAGTACATGGTTTCAAATATGTGGGTTTTGTAAATCGATAATTTAATTTGCAAGTCCAGGTCTAGTTTCTTTGAGCGGATTCTCCGTAGCTTTCGTCCTTTGGAAAGGACACCAACTTTCAGGGTTTTCATGTTACTGACTGTGAAAAGGATTGTTCTATTCGGATAAAATTTAGCAATTACACCACTCATCATGTCTTAAAAATTATCGGCATTTACTCGTATAGCAATGTCATAATAATTTTGGATTTTGTCTATCAATTTACCTTTGTGTCCCAGACCTCTTATTGTTTTCTTCAATAGATATAACAGCCTACTTACATGCTTCTGTTAATTTTAAAGACAGAGTTTATACTATCTTGAGCACAGCGTTCAACTACTTTCAATAAGTTTTTACCTGATTGTGGAAAGTCAGCTTTGACAGAAGAAAGAAGCTCTTCCTTTTCCCGGTACTTACTTCTTATTGGAATGATGTATCGCCAAGTGACTAGGAAATATCGCCAAGGTATGTTGTATTGTAAGATAGGCTTCACGAGTTTGATGACGAACTTTGCGTAATCGTTATTTGACAGGTGCCGCTATTACAAGGAAGTACCCTGTTTCCCAGCGGAGAAGCATTTTCCAATTACTCTTAGACTAAGGTGACCAGATTTTAACATTCGAAAAGTGGGACACCATTAACGGGAGGGGGATTAAAAATTTGGTACCTAAATAAATTACAAATATAAATTATCTTAATAGCTTATTTGTTGACATTACTTGTTTAACTAGCTCTAGCACGCAGTATGATGTGTAACGTATGAGAGACAGTAACATAACTCAATATATAAAGGCGTTACTTGGTGGACGACCAACAAACTCCTTGCACCCTGACCCTTCTCATTTCTAAAATTCCCCTCCGTTTCCGATTTTTGTATAAGATGTTATTCCTTTGCAACTATGTTCCAAATGATGCTAGATCGCTAACGGAACATGTCGCTACAAGAATAAAATCTGTGCAAGTTTACAAAGTGTTATCTCTTCATTTTACCGCTACAAAATGCTTTCGTCGCTGCCAATGCCTAAAAATGCCACTGTTCATATTAAGTTCAAACACTGTGGTTGTATTCTTGTAACTGATCAAGGCGAACTTTTATAAGCAGTTCCTGATAATCAGTTCTCAATAATTATTTTTATTATTAAAGTTTAACATTATAAAATTTACAAAAATAATATAAAGCTCATATCCTGGTGAAACAGTTCTCAAGCCGTTCCCTTGCTTATCGTGCCTTCTTTCAAAAAATCGGGACTTTCTTAAGACCCCGTGGGACCCGGGATAAATTGTTGAAAAGCGGGACGTCTGGTCACCTTACCCTAGACCCAAAACAATATATTAATTTATAAAGCAAAAACTATTATTCAACTTCTGTGTTAAAGAGAAAACTTTCAAAAAAAAAAGAAGCATTTTCACTTTATGGTCATCTTTTCTCAAGGACTGTCCACTATCAGTGACAGTCCTTGAGAAAAGCAGTCAGGGCAACAAATCAGGCAAATAAAAAAAAATTAAATTTGCTAGAGTGACAAATCTGTTACCTTGAACATTTTTACACCTGTTCTCAAAGTAATCTTCCACAACTTTACAGCTAAGTTTCACCTTTTAGGCACTAGCTGACTCAATGTTACAGAAATCAGATGGTTCATCATTTCTTTGTTGGTAACACCATCTGTAAAGCGATTTTCATAAGATTGATGTTTCTTAGACCAGTTATATCTTGTCTTAGGCATGATTAAATAATATTTTGCCTTTAAGAAGACATTTTTTTCTGAAATATACCAATATAAGAAGTTATTTTCGAAGCGAAAAAACTATACATAAAAGTATATACAAATCGAAAATCAACAAATTTTCGATGTTGCTGCCATTTTTAATACACTTGTGAACTAAATGTTATAAAAAAATATCGCAATGTCTCATTTTAGACTTGTTTTAACAAACATTTTGGAATAAATTGAACTGCAAAAAAGGAGTAAAAATTTACTGAAATGCAAAGACTTCTGGTTTCGGTATTTAATTTCCTTCTCATTGTTTTTTATCTCATTAAACGTAAAAACTACTGTAACTTCGTAAATAATTGGAGTAGAAATAAAAATAAGGTATTTATATAGAAAGCGGAGAGCTCGAGAGCTATAGAATGTAAAATTTAAAAAAATTGCTATTGTTATCAAAATTGGCGTTTTGCACTACTCAGATACCTTAACAAGTGTTATGTGTATCAATTCTCATTTTCGACTGCCAAAATTGCAAATTTTTTTTATTAAAAATTAAATGCTAGAGTGAGTTTTAAATACAGGATCTGCGATATTGACAATATTTAATTTTTTTTATTTCTTTACATGATTGGATTTAACGCGTTTTTGAAATGATACCTCATTTTCGATCAATGGATTTATAAAGTACGAGTATTTTAATTAATAAGTCAGATATATACAATTATATGAAAAAATAGCAACTGTATGTCAAATTATTCCAATCTGCAATTTTAATAATTACCTTTGTTATTATAAATATGTCTACAAATTATTGCTTTTTAAAATTTTGAAGAAATTATTTTAAGTTACATGTAAAAATATCCTTTACATTATATTGTAAATTTAAAAAAATAACTTTAAATGTGTAAGTATAATACAAATTATTTAAATTATATTTGAAAAATATAAATAAATGCCGATGAATGAAATTTGAACTGAAATTGTTCCATGGAATGTTTCACGATTTTACCAACGAAGTTGCTAAAATTTTTTTTTTTTTTATTTTTTAAATAAATTGTTGAATTAAATATTAGAATTAAAGTAAACGATAAGTTATTGAAATGGACAATAATATTCTTTTCAGTTATCAATATTAAAGAAAACGATAAATTGTTAAATTGAGTGTATTTTAAACTAAATGTAATTATTTGTGCTGTAAAATTAATTGTTATACTTGTTTTACTTCAATCCGATAACAAAAAATTTAAATGAAATTTATTGACTTTTTTAAAATTAATTTCATTATTGGTGAAAGCAGGCCAACTTTTGCGCAACATGCGCAAAAACTTCTACGATAAAAATTTGAAAAGCGGTCGGGTGAATTTATCGTCGACTAAAACAAAAGCCTCTTTGATGCTAAGATAACGTTTCAGAAATAATGTGTTATTTTTTTTAACGCAAGTCCTATCGAATACAATTTGAAACCTCTTGTGGCAAAAGATGCTACTTTCTCAAAGAATCATAACTCGTGTAGTGACAAACACTCGCAAAACGTTCCAATGAAGCGTTTTGTTTGAATCGGGGGATGGCGAAGGGTGTCGTCGTTAAATGGGGCCGTGCGGTTCCACCTGAGAAGGCGTGGGGGCTTCACGTGGGCGTATATCTTTCCACAAAACCCCCCGGTCGTCCGAGGAGGAGCACACTTGTTCGCCGCCGAGACGAGATGCACATGGAAATCGGAACACTGGTCACGGTAAGGCTACAAAATCTTTAGCGCGTTTTTTCGCTCTTGTTTCCCTTTCTGCTCTCGAGCGCAAAAAGCAGACGATAATGGTTTTGATAGTTATCCTGCAAATCTCTATTTGGTATTCGGAATAATTTCGTAAACTTTTTACTTGGAAGAAAGCTTTAATGTTTGTCTTCAGTTTCGAAATAATTTTTTTTTTATATATTTTAATTATTTTGATGATAATTTTTTGAGGTAATAATTTAATTTATCGTTTTGTTGTATATTGCGCATTAATTTTGAACAATGATTTAATTTATATTAATTTAATTGCTTTTATATTCGTTTATTGTTTTGGTAGCTTATTTGTTAATATCGCAATCTCAAATTTTCAACGGATATTTTTTTTTTTTTATAGTAATATAAAAAGTTTGATCTTTTTGGTTCAAATATTTATTTGCTAAATTAATTCCTTCGGTTGTTTCATTGTTATCTCTAATTTTTAATGCAATTATAATACATTAACATCAATAATTAATGTAATTGGGTTAATTTACATTTTACTTGATTTATTTAGTTGTGAATGTTTTCCTCCTACATTTAAATTCCTTCTTTGAATACTTTTCTGCGACTCATAATATTTCATTCTTGAAAGTTCAATTTTATTATTAAAAATGCTAAAGCAACAACAGTTACTTTGACAGTATATGATGCCGTCTTTTGCAATTATTTGAAACAATGATTTATTTAATAATTAACTAAATTAAATATAAATCATTATTATTGTTATCATTACTGTTATTTGCATTTTTTGCTTATAACTCGGCATGGAGTTTAAGTTATGTCAAAATTTTTAAGGAGAGATATATTTTATTTTTTTGTATTTGACTTTTTGATCTTAAATAATTTCAATGATAAGCGAATAAACTGTCTAATGCAATAACAGCTATTCATTCCACGATACTGATACAATAACCTGTTTTTATTCAATGTATTTTTATTTAAAATATTTTTTTAATGTCTTGACTTAGAATTCGAAATATTTTGAAAATATTAATGGCGGCTTGTGAGATGTGAATGCTTTCAATTTTAAATTTTCTGTGTTTGTATGTGCGCGCGTGGAATGTTACATAAATAACTAAATTACTGTAAGCAAACTGAATGATAAAAGGTTTTGTCAAAAAATAATAGTTTTTAATGTAAAATATTTCTTATAAAATATTTTTCCTTACTGTTTTTAAATTCAAATTATATCATACTTGACATAAATAAACTATATATGTACTTATTTTAAACGAGAATATTTAACTTTTGATTGCATCGTTATTTTACGCAATCTATACAATCACTTTATTATTAATTATATATATATATATATTAATTAACAGGATTAAGCTTCGTAACTGTTTATTTGCAGTTATTTCACTTTGAATTAAAATAATTCAAAATGTTTTCTTGTTAAAGATTTATATAAGAATATTTTTTCCTCATTACTATCTTAAGAAATAATTACGTATAGTTAAAAATTTATTCTTCTTATAGATTTGAAATAGATAGCTTTGTAAAACAGGTATAAATCTTCATGAAATGTATCATTACTTTCGTGTATATCATGCTGGTTTTGGTTTCTTTAACACTGACTACAAATTTTCCTCTACATAAGATCCCAGCGGTGGTCTAGTAGGAGATGTAAATGTTAAAAAACTATTTTCTTTGCTTAATGTACGTAAGCTGAAAAAAGTTATAAATGCTAATGTATAAATTCTGAAACTATACTAGTAACGAATAACAAATGTATAAATGCTGATAAAAAAAAGGAAGAACTTTTTCAGCTATAAATATTTCTTAATTATGTATACTTGCGGATCTTTATGTGTTATTTACTATTTTTGTAATAAGTAGTTTCAAGTTCTTTACACTAACTATAATATAATGCATATTATATATTTCCTCCATTATAAACAATAATTATATGTGCACAGAATGAAATTTTATGCTTTAATTTTTTAAATAAGCCGTTTGAATCCTTGCAGTGTTGAAAAATATAAAGCCGACTTACGACCAGTAAATTGGAACGGAACTCGGTCGTAATTCGAGGAAACATACATCTTTCTTTTCTACTCCACTTTTTTTTAATTCGTTAAAATAAATAAAAATTTGTTTTTGCTTCAAAAATAATTCCTACAGCTCGAATTGTAAAATTAACCTTTGCATTTTAATTGAGATTTTTTTTTTTTTTTTTTTTTTTTTTTTTTGCGTAAATAACTGAATATATCTCGTAATAAAATCGCAATAATTATGGATACTCATTTGAAACAAAGAGACAGTGGCTGTTATTATTAAAATATTTCTTTGCTTAAATAAATGTGACTTACAAACAGCTTATTATCAATTAGTCGAATTGAAATTCATTCGTAAATCAAAAAGAATCTGAATGTTTCTCTTCAACTATATTCCTTTAATTCATTAAAATGAATTAAATCCATTAATGTTACGGAAATAACTCCTATCACTCGAACTGTAAAATTGAAGTTTACTTTCTAATTTTAATATTTTGAGCAAACGATTGAATATAAGATGATATAACACCGTATTGATTGCAAGCCCTCTTTTAACAAAAAGACACTAGTTATTATTATAATTTTTAAGAAATTACTATGTTCATAAAAATAAATGCATACTTTTCTGTATTTAAACATAAATTTCAAAACAAAAAGAGTAAGTAAAAAGTTATGTATTGTCTACGTTTTACTTATACAAATTTGTTTATTTAAATAATTTGAAGCCGAAGTTAGTTGATTGACATTGCTAGCGTAATTCCAATTGCTCATGAAATGCTTAGTCTAAAAAAAGGAAAATTCTTTATTATAGATTATCAGTCGAAATTCTTTCTCTCTAAAGGCATGTTTCATTTTCTCTCATAACTACATATAAACACTATTGTAAAAAAGAAACCGAACTACGGAATTTCAAATTTTACATCAATTCTTCTTTTCAAATTAAATTCGAAACATTCATAAAATGGCAAGCGATTTTATTTGGAGAAATATGATGTATTACGCCGCAAAGTGATTTTTTGAGAAAACAATGAAACAAACCGGAATTTCCAAAAATTTATATGGGAACAAATATAATAACTTTTATGTTTTAATGTGTTTTGATTTATAAAGTTTAAAGAACTTTTGCGATGACGGAACAGTTGTGATAAATTTTGTTCCTGCTACTTGAAGGCTTGTAAATATAAACCGAAGAAGTAAAATTTATTATTCTGAATTTTCCGTATTAAAAATATTATACTGTAATTTACAGAGTACTTCAAACATATTATTGATACGAGCTACGATTCATCGTGTGGTCAGCATAGAGTTAGTAAACTTAACATGACTTTGTAATACTTTGCAAGGTTAATCATGGTTTCGAAAGATGAACAGTTACGACACGGACTCAGACTAGTAATCTTGTTTTTTTCTGGTTCCCGTCTACCATTCATTTTGAATCCGTGAGTGTAATGTTAAACCTATGAAATTTCTATTTTCTTCCTCAAATATGGTCTGTTTCATCTATTTGAATGCATAAAAATTGCTTTCGAAAGAAAAAAAAAAACATTATAAAAGTTTCTTTTGGGATCATATTCTATTACTTTTGAAAATATTTAAAAAGATTTATGAAAAACTCTTCGTAGGTTTTCTGGAAAACCCTACGAACGAATCATTAACACAGACACAAAAATATTTTTAAAAATCGAAGGAAAATATAATTCCACAAAAACTTTCATTATTTTTTTCACTAATTCGGATGCACTAATACTGAGGATTAACATTATAGTTAAAAATGGGTTATTGTGTAACGATTTATTTCTATTTTATAGCAACAATAGTTATAACTATTTAGTTTATATAAGATATATTTACATTACTAAAATACATTTAATTTAATAATTTATCGTTTGCTTTTATTTTAATATCTGAGCATAAGGCTATTGTCTACGTTAATCGTTTATTGTTTGCTCCAAACTTAATATTTAATTCAATGATTCATATTTTTTGCATAATTGTCTGTTTTATTCTTTATGTTGTCACAATTGGCATCGTTTTGTAATGGATAATGTTTTGTATTCTTTGAAGAACTTTTAGTACTCTGTGATACTTTGTACTTAGATATGATGTAATATTATTAAATGTTATTTTAATATGAACCTTGTCTATCCTATGATTTGAGCTTCTTTATTTTTTCGAGTAATTCTTCAGTTTGGAAGAGAATCGGTTAAATTCATAAGTCCTGCTATATTGATTCATCGCTTGTCGAATAGAATTGTTCAACATTTGTAGCATTCGTAACAGGACATTTTGGTCTGAAGAATGTTGTAAAATATTTTCCACGTTTGTAATTATTTTCTTTTGAAGTTGTGAATACTATTAAGATGAAATGGAAATCTTTAAGAATTCTTTTATGACTACGGCTAAGAATTTGGCTCAACACTTCGCGATACTTGAAACTAACGCCAAGGATATGGACAAATAGCACACATTAAGTGCACAATTGGAGGATAAATTTTTTTGATTGGTTGAGACTCAAAATGAAATATACTAATTACATCCAGAAGATACGCAAGCTGTTGTCGAATATGCAACAAATTATAAAGTGGCAGAAAAAATTACAAAGATAATTATCTTGAACTGAAATCGGAAGTTGGAATTTCCTTGATCAGGAATTCTAAATCCTTGTCAGAGTGTTCTTCAAAGAATAATACTGAGAAACTGAACCAATCGCAATTAGAATTAAATAAAAATTTTCGAGTGATCCTAAAGAATTTCTCACTTTTTGAAGCATATTTTCAAACATTCATGAATCCGATGATTTATCTGCTATCTAAAGTACCTGTTTCTAGTGTTGCAAGGTTGATTTCAAGTTTTTCAAAAACAGAAAACTATCCCCAAACCATTCAACAACCTAAAATGAGATTTGGTAGAGAGGATCTGTTAGTTCAGATTTATATGTTGGAAATCTTCTATCTGTTGCAATGAAGAATGGTACTTCCGTAAAGAATTCTTCTGATTTGGCAACCCTCAGAGATATGCGGAAATTAACTTTAGAAAGCTTGGAACGCACAAAAGAGAAATTTGCTGACTTTCTAGAAGATTCTTGTAGTATTTCTTATTCTTTCTCGTAGAATCATGTCTGCTTGAAAATGTCCTACGAGCCTGGGGACGGAGTAGAATTTCATGGGATACAGGTGATGTTTCAAGACAGAGATCCCTCGTATTATTAATGTCTTTTTTGCGCCATGAGGTCGAATCGGAAAAAATGACAAGTTTAGGGTGTGAAGTTTTTGCGAAAAATAGTGAAATGATTAAACTCAATAGTAAAAGTATTATTTCAAATATACAGAATGCGGCCATGATAGTCATGTTAGTAAGTACAGATTCTTCTTATTTTGGAACATTAAGAGGTGTATATATATATATATATATATATATATATATATATATATATATATATATATATATATATATAATAAAAATTCTCATTTCAGCTCTGAATGTCTTTTGGCTCAAAAAATGTCATTTAATGAAATGAAACAAATATTGTGAAAGAGGGAAATTTGCTCGAAATGTATAAATTACAGATTTTCGTGTAAAATTGAGAGTTGAATTGAAATGTTTAAAATTTTGTTAATAGCATGTAACTTTAATGTTTCTGGATAAGAAAGCGGCTGCATCATTCAATGCTAATGAAAATTTTGAAGTTACTAGCCATCTGTCGATTTGTTTTTGTTAACGTCACGCCAGAAGCAACACGAGTGCTATTGGTGACGGATCTCGTAATTTTGAACCCAGGTCAAGTAACGAGGACGACACCTGAGCTGGCACCCCCTCTCCTAACGTCCACACCACGCCAACGGGAGGACTTTCGGCCACGACTGATTTAACAAGCATCAGCCCCGACTACACAACGGGTCTTTAGCGGTCAAGGATCGAACCCTCGAATGAACGAGAACCGCCGTCCACGAATCCGAAATCATGACCACTAGGCTACCGTGGCCACAGAAATCTGTCGAATGATAATTACAGAGATTACGTGTATTTGCAAACTATATGTGTCGAGGTATTAAATCAGAAAAATAAAAAAAAGCGTGTTCGTGAACTCTTAATGCTTCCTCTCGATCATACATAAGTGACAGAGTTATTGAGTACTTGAGATGAAAACCTCTCAGATACTAGAGTATAAATTCATGGTTTGTTCGGGAGAAAATAGAGCGCCGGTAGAATACGGTATTTATGGAGTAGAAATTTGCACTGCAGAAGGTTCTTTCAAATATTGTTGAGAAGTTTTTTTCTGGGAATAAGATTTGTCGTTTTGTTCCTAAAATAGAAAATCCGCAAATAGTGGAAGATTTAAGAGAAAATGCAATCGAGTTAACTGACGTTTCTTGCAAAAGAAAAGGAGATTGATATTTTATTAAGGGCAGATTGGTCTGGGAAATTATTGACGGAATCCTGTAATCAATTAAGTCTTACGAAATTAGGATGGACTGTTATTATGGAAAAGATACAGAACTTGCATCTAGTGATTATCATCCAGTTTTAGATTTTGTGCAGTTCTCTCGTTGTATGTCAGTATTTCCTTGAAAAGAATAATGGGAAATTTATTCTTTAAGTATTCATAATTCCATTGAAAATGTCTCGAAAAAGAAGACATTTGAGGGACAGTTAAAAGTCTCTTAGTAAATTATTGATTCTTTCCGATGGTAGATATGAAATAGAATTATCTTGGAGATTAGATTTTTCAAACTTACCATGTAACAAAGAGCTAGCATTAAAATGAAGCAAAAAAAAAATCTATATCGAGGGCACAGAATTTAAGTAATCATAAAAAAATTCAGAAAATTTTCAATGAAAGTAAAAATTTAGAAGTTATTGAGAGAAAGTTCCAGAATTAGAATTAAATAAAAAAAAAATACCGTTATCTTCCGTATATGAAAGTAATAGTAAAACGATTAAAGTAAGGTCAGTTTTTGATGCTTCTGCTGGAGAAAAGAGAAAGTCGTCTTCAAGAGAATTTTATTTACTGGATCCAATTTAATCGTTTTGCCACCTGATATTCTAGATAGATTCAGAATGTTCCCGATCGGCTTAAGGGGACAGAGACAAGTGGGGGAAAATAAAACAAGATACCTTTTTATGATATTCATATTTTAAAATTATTCTTAATGCTTATGGATTTTTGAGCCTAATAAATGACATTTTTATCATTTTATTGAGCTATAAGAGTATTTTTAGTCGAATTTTTTCTTCCCTTTGTGTTGAATATGGATATGAATTGTCAGATATGTTTTCATTTAGGTACAATTTTTAAAAATAATATTCCATAAATATAAGAATAGCTTACCCTTTATGTATAAAACAATACACCAAAGTAGTGAACAAACTTTTTAAATGATGTTGTTGTATATTTACTATGAAAAAATTATAGAACTTTGTAATTTCGGAATTTTTTTTTCTCATATAAAAATTATTTTTTTAAAATCTAGGTATTATTTAGAGAAAAAAATATTTTTGTTTACCTTTATACATAAGTACCCGTTATAGAAGCATAGGCAAATTTGGAACCATGTTGTAAAATATTTTTTCTTTAAAATGGCACTTAAATGCATATATATCTCACAAATCCTGCCCATATTCAACTAAGAGGGGGAAAAGCCTTTTAGGCAATGAATAAATAAATAAGTAACATAAAATAAAAAGTACTTTTGTATTTCAATAGAATGATTCAAATATCATTAATAGGCATAGAAAAATCCAAACTCTACCTATAATATGAAATGATATATGTGACAAAAACAAGTAGTCGGAAATATGATAATCCACAATTCCTTCCCTCCCCCCATATCCTGGTTCTCTTCAGAGCAGATATAGAAAAAGGAGTTTTTCAAGTTGGAATTCCACTCCATGATAGGTTTTATGTACGTTTCTTTTTTAATTCTAGTAATGAAGGAAAAATTTATAGTAACTCAAGGATCGTATTCGAGGTTCCTCCCAGTCTTTTTATTTTAGCTGCATCTATTGAATAATACCCCGATAATGCTCCTCGCGACTTGTATGAAGTAATACAAAAATTAAGCCATTCCTTTTACGTCGATAACTGTCTAACACAGTAGTACGTAGTTTTAGTGAAGAAATTTTTTTCTTTGCAACAGCCAAAAGGGTATTGTCAAAATTTTGCTGCAATCTTCGAGGGTGGTAAAGTAAAGTTTCGTGTTAATTTGTGTCTTAATGTTTTGGTGTAATTTACGTTTTAAATATGCTATGGAATCTTCATAATGATACGTTCAAATGTAACATTTATTAAAAAATCATTGGTTATGAAACTGATTCTCTCAGAAAATGTGAGATAAAATATACTATTCATAAATACTATTTTTAACTTTTTTATATGTTGATCAAATCTATACAAATATATACCTTTTTTCCATTCAAATCTGAAATAATTCAAATTTTTTTTAAACATAAGAACGTGGCACAGTTTTGTGTGTTTTCTATCAACTTTCCTTCAGTGGTGTAAATTACATCTTTTATCGCGTCTGCTTTCTATCAGTGGTGTGTATGATATTTTTACTACTTTTAGGTTGTAGCACGCTCGTATGGTAATCAAAGAGGTAAAAATATGTAATATTTTGTAGAGGTAGAGGAAGTGAAAATTTTTCCGTTAAAGAAGAAAATTTCATTTAATTGAAGTTTGTAAAAATTGATCCTTCTGTAAATGGAAAGCTTCAAGAAGACTACTTTCACTAAAGTTTTTGATATTTGTTTCCATTTTAACCCTCGCCTTTTAGTAGTGATTTGGTGGGAAAAAACCTTTACATCACTAAGAAAGAAATTACGATTTTACGATAAGTAAAAAAAATTTGATTTTTTTTTTTTTTACAGATAGAATTTTTTTTTTTAATTTTCAATAATTTGAAATAGCTCTGATATAAAAATTAGATAAACTTTAGCATATAGATGGATATTTTGCCTATTACTTATTTAGTTTTTCTTTCAGGTATATTAATATCTTTCTTAAATGTTTTATTGCGAACCTTTTCCCTTTTTTTTTGGTTCTAGGTTAAAAATGATCTATTGGTTTTTTTCATGTTTTCTCTAAAAAAAAAAAAAAAAAAAAAAAAAAAAACTTATATGTGTGTTTCCTTTTAACATTTAACATTCCTTGAGTTTTAATATTTTCTTCAATACTAAATTAAGTTAATCCCTTTGAATTATTTCTTTATCATTGCAAAATTACTATTTTCATTTCATATACATGTATGTAATGAAAATAGTTCAAAATTTCCATTTTTAGAATTCCATTTATATAATTCTAAAAATCGATCGAAAATAGGGGAAATAAAAATATTTTTAAAATAATTCTGATTCAACCGCTGTTTATCGCATTCGACGTTCAAAATATTTATTCGAAAATAAGAAATTCGTTCTCCAATTCGGCTTCCATCCCCGGGGATTCGTAGATAGAAGACTCTTTTGAATTTATTGCAATAATCCACATTGATTCAAATAGATTGGTTAGTTTTAGGGGAAATAAGAACAAACAGTATTAACACGATTCAATTATTATTTATGATCACTGAATTTCATCCGATTGATTGATTGTTTAGTTTTATGGGATATCGAGAAACAAAAGCTATTATCTTCGTTAAAATACTCTTTTAATTCAATAGATATTAAAATATTTCATTTTACTTAAAATCTATAGAGCACTTGTTTACAAATAATTCCATTCGATATTATGTGCGCAATTTTAATCCTATTTTTAGGTTAATTGATTGTTAATTAACGTCGAACATGAAGCAACGGGAGAGCTATTGGAGACAAACATCATATTTTTAAATTCCTTCTGTTAGCTTATACTCACCCTACACATATCTTGTTCAAATTTTCAATCGTTCATAAAATACTTTTTATTCATCCACTCAAGTTCAAATACATTTTTTAAAACTTGTCGTGGATGACACTTGATGCTAATGCAGTTTTTTCAAAGATTAATTCAATTAATTAAATTTAATTGGTGAAAATGCAGTTTAGCCCAACTACTTGGCGTGATTTCAAAAATATCCAAACTTGGTGATTTTTTTTGTCTGAATGTTAAATCAAGGTAGCCACATTTGGCAAAATATCGTCAAATAATTCCTGTCACCAGGGTGGTTGGGCTAAACTGCATTCCAACCAATTAATTTACAGGATAAATTAATTAATTTTAGTTTTATATGGGAGAAAAAAATTGCCACTTAATATTGTGATTCTGTTATACGTATATATATATTTATATTAATTGTAATTATTTAATAAAAAGTAACTAAAATAAAATTTTCTTTGTTGACCTAAGTAAGAATTGACTTTAAAAGAATTTTTTTTATATTAATCGTTTAATCATGGTCAAATTACGAGGACATCTCTATTGCCATATCTATCTCCCAAATTCTGCACCTCCCCAATATAAATACTTCGAACATCTACAAATATAAGGCTTAAGGCCGCACTACACAACGCCCACTATAAAACGCGTTTTTAGAGGCTTCAAGATTCGAAGCCGCAACTCACTTTAGACCAAGAAAGTCGCGAGTTCACATGACCACTCGGCAATCCAAGCCGCAATCAATTGTACAAATCTGTACAATCGCGATTCTACTACTTGCGCCATTTTAATATACTATTTATTGTTAATATTGAACTGCATAAAACGAGAGAGAAAATCAATGGTTCTAGTGTGTTCTATTTTCAAAGTACCACGACAGGAAGTGTTGTTAATTTTAAAACAATCCCTATCTTTTAATTCTATTTTTTAAAAAAAGTAAAGCTTAGTTTCCTTTTTAGAGTGAAGAAAACGAAACAAGCATCATTATCGTGAGTCAGTCGTGTGGACTTTATATGAAAGAGTAATGCCACTGAAGCTCATGCATGTCGCAAGAGACGACTAAAATGGGTACAAAGTGTCTGGTGCTACAGCAGGGCATCTTGCCCCTGGGGAATATATCAGGGAACCTCAGGGGCCAGCCTTCTTTAGATAAGTAACGGCATCAGGACCCTAGGGCGCCTTAGTGATCTTTTTCTTTCCTGCGGGGTTTTCTGTCTATAGAAAACATGCGTGACGTGCCTCCAGGATACCCATGGGATCCTTCTCTATTTTCGACCCTCCTTCTTAAACTTTTTAATCAATTTTCTGTTTTTTCAAACGCCTGGACTGCAGGGTTTTTTTGTTTGGTTTTATTAACTTTGCACTAGAAGCAACACGAGGGCTACTGGCGACGAACCTCGTAATTTTGAACCTCACTAAAGTGACGAATACAACACCTGAGCTGGCATCCCCTCTCCTAACTTCCACGCCGACGGGAGGACTAGACTACAGTTACTTCTTGTTTGGCGCAGCATTGCCACATTTGGCTCTCTTCGGCCATTAAACTTCACTTTCATCGTGTGGCTGCAATAGTCTAGTGGTGATGGCAGCGGATTCGTGGCCGTTGGTTTCCGTAGAGTCATAGGTTTGAGCCTTGATGCTACGAAAGTCCCACCGTGTAGTCGGAGCTGATGCTTGTAAAATCAATCGGGTCCCAAAGTCCTCCCATTGGCGTGGTGTGGAAGTTAGGAGAGGGGGTGCCAGCTCAGGTGTCTTTCTCGTCAATTGACCGATGTTCAAAATTACGAGATCCGTCGCCAATAGCTCTCGTGTTGCCTTTAGTGCGACGTTAATAAAAACCAATCAATCAATCAAATTTCTTGCTCCTCCTGAAACTTACTTATCCTCTACAATGTGTGTCCTCTTTGTCAAAAGTGAGCAATTTTTGTGGCTCGGGGGTCACTTTGGGCCAGCAGGGGTTAGTGGAGGGTCACATTTTCTTAAAATGATTGCATTCTTTAACTAACTTTGCATTTCCGTAAAGGTATAAATTGTATCATAAAAATCAATAAATATAAATAAAATATAAAATAGAGGCAATTTCATTCAATTTACTTATTGCTCTAATTTCATATAATCTAAGCCCGTATTTAATTTCGTATTCAGTTAAATGAGCCAAAGGTACCCAATCACTCTTTCCTACATTTTTTTTTAACGAAGAGTGAGATTGCTTGTTGAGATTCTCATCACAAAATAGAAGTTAATGTTTTTCAAAGGACATCTATATTTACTCTTGTCGATTTTCAAGCAAAAAACTATATATATATATATATATATATATATATATATATATATATATATATATATATATATATATATATATATATATAGACCTTCAAAGTTCTCATGTAAACGTGGAGCTTATATAAACAGTGGGTGCTAGTTCAGGTGTCGACCGGCTCTTGCGCCATAGAAACCTTACTGTCACTCACCCAGGTGTCGACCTCGTCAATTGAGTGTAATGAAGCTGGCAGGAGGCAGGTCAGAATTCTTTCCTTCGGTGCAGGAGGTTAAGGAACCGACAGAAACTTGCCCATTTTACCATGAATGATCTCATGAATCAAATTTAGCCTTTGGCTAGACCGGAGTGATTATTAAAACAATGCAAAGTACTATTAAAATCTAATACAATGGAACCTTTATTTATGAATTTGATCAGTTAATGTCAGTGAATAGAAACTCAAAATCTAATATTTTTAAAAGGGGGGAGGTGGTTAATCCGTTTCCAGACTCGTATATATCGGAAAAATAAAGAAATAAATAAATTCATTGTAGAAATAATGACTCGTTTTTATTTCTGAAATCTTCAACGACACGAGCACCATCTGTTAAGTAACTCCTAAAATTTTCCATGCTACGTAGAAAAAAAACTAATAGTAAAATTATTTTCGTGGCCGTAGTAGAGCAAAGTTGTTATGCTACGAGCTCGAGTCCGGTGTTCTATCCGTCGAGACAAAGGCTCGAATTTTGATTATACTAAAGGCCCGATATACAGCGAGGCTGATGTACGTTAAATTTGTCAAGACTTCAAGTCATTACCTTGTCTAACAGCGGAAGTTAGGTAAGGTTGGTACAAGCTAAGGTGTTATCCTCATATCTTGAGCATAATTCAAAATTACGAGAGCCGTCTACTATAACCTTCGTGTTGTTTCTTCGTATATTTCGCTAAAGAGCAATAAATACTCGAATGATACAAAAAAAGAGGCCCATCATCAATAGCCCTCGTGTTGCTTCTCAGTACGATGGTGCATTAATGGTCAACAAATGATTGAATTATTTTTTTTTTAATAATACAATTAATGATCAGTTGTTACGGGTTATTTATTTATTTCCGACACGGGTTTACCTTCGTTAGGTAAGTACGGTCATCTTGACTCCTAGGCACCTAGTGATCTTTATCTTTTCGATACGGTTTACTGTCTTTGGTAAACATGGGTGACATGACCATGCAATACTTTACCAATCCTTCTCTTTTTCAACACCCGAGTGGTGACCGGGTGTGAAAGAATAGTCCCTTTGTAGCTCATGCACGCCGTAAGAAGTGACTAAAATGGTTATCCAATGTCTGGGGGTATAGCCGGGCATTCTCCCTCCGGGGATTATATCAGGGGACATCAGGAACTTGTCATCTACAGGTAAGTATGTGCATCATGATCCCGAAGAACTCTATTGATCTTTTTCTTTCCCATGGGGCTCACTTTCTTTGGTAAACACAGATGACGCGCTCCCGGGATACTCTAACGATCCTTCTCTGTGTTCAACCCTCCTACTTACCAACCAATATGAATCCAACTCTTCTTTTACGCGGTAGATACGTTCTCAGAAAACCGTGTAAAAAAATTCGTGTAAGAATACCTGCGACGTATGATAAGTTTCGGGACATGTTCCACAACTTCAAAAAATCGTGTAAGATGAAAAAACTATATGTTTTCCAAGAAAACCGTGCAAAAAAGGTAATAATGAAATCACTATTATGTATTTCTATAAAACAAATCCAATACATTTTTATTACAAAAAAATTTAAATTATTGTACAGTGAATATTAAGTCTATTGGTACACACAACATATGTAAATTTTAATTGAAATCAGGAGTAAAGTAAAACTGTTAACTAACAACTATTCATCGCTACTTGATAACTAGAGTGCACGTTTATGACGAACTGGATCGAAAATGATAACATCAGTAGATATATCTAGCACAACTGTCGTCTTTGATTCAAATGAAGAATTTCATTCGTTATTGACGGCCTCGGTTGATTTCTTTTGTTGTTGTTATTACAAAATCTTATAAGCGGCTGTTTTTTTTTTATTATTTTTTGTTTCTTAAGTTGCTTATATAATTCTTGATATCCTGCTACACAAAATATAGCATTACGTTGAAATTTTAATGCATGCTCTATATCAGAATCAAGAGTAAGAAAATGTTCCATACTTGCAGCACATTGTAAGCCCTCGCGAATTAAATTAGCTGTTAATAGCTGAACTTTGCCTTCTACTTCGTCATTATTGATTTCTTTATTACATGAAACTGTCTTAAATTCGATCAAATCTTCCTCATTCAAAGGTCTTTCTAGCAACAATTCTTCGATGTCAGCCGTTTGCATGTTGTTGAAACCTCCGCCACCAATTGTATTTGACAGAGTTGATTTGCATACTGTGAAGCTTCCACTTGTCACGTATGCTGCAAAGTTTTCTTCCAAAAAGCATATAAGTTCGATTGGCGCAGCTATTTGATGACAAAAGAAGCATGTGTAATACAGTCCATAATCCTAAACTTTTTCCATGCTTTCACAATAGTCAAATTTAATTTTCTTTCTTCCACTGAATCGAGAAAAAATATTTAAACGTTTGTTTTAAACAGTACAGTTTACATGCTGTTATAATACCCTGATCAAGTAGTTGAATCAAGGAGGTGGTATTAGGTGGTAAAAATAGCATTTGAATATTTGGAAAAAATGTTTCGAGGGAATTGTGTTAGAACAAAAAAGTTGTGCAAAAAAGTATATTGGTGAACCGTGTTATTTCAAAATCATGTAAAAAAAGAGTTGGATGTATAAATATACACACAATATTTTCAAACGGCTAGACCACAGCTTTTCCTTGTTTTCTGCTACATGGCTACGCTTGGCTCTTGCGCCATTAAAATACTAGCAGTCAGTTTATTTTCCACTCTCGTCAAAAAAAAAAAAAAAAAAAAAAAAAAATGAGATTCCCCCCCCCTAATATCTGGATCACAGAAACACACCGGTTGGTGGAAAAAAGGCACTGATTTGACTCTTGTGCCAATAAATCTCTACTTTAGCTCATACATTCACATTTTTTTTTTATTATTATTTCCAATTTATTTTTGTTGATTGATGAAGAAGATTTCAAAAAATTACGTACGAAATGATGACACTGAATGCTTTTCTAAAATAACTACAAATAAAGTCTGGCTTGTTTTGCCAACATTGCTACATTCCTTGTTTTGAATAACACATTCAGCAATCCTTCCCATTGCCCCCCTCCCCTCAATACTCCAGTCTCAAGTTATAATCATTCATTTTTGTGTCATTAAATTAAGAAATTGGATGAAATAACAACATAATTGATAATAACGAGTTAACCTTGAAAGAAATTTTGCTAATAATGTTAGACGCAATGAGCAATTCATGATAAGCTAGTTGCATTAGAAAAAAAAAATCAGTTTCGCATTTCAAAAAACAACTTCGAATGCGATAGCTACTTACGAGTATGAAACCTTGGTATTAAACCTTTTAAATGTTTCCATGTAATTTTTATCACAATTATTTTATGATTAAGGATATAGTAACCGTTTTTCTTCTTATTTTTTTTTTCTGAAATTCTAAGGTTCTTTTTTCCATTTTACATAAGGACGCGGTAGCCTAGCGGTCAAGGTTGTGGACTCGCGGCCGGCTGTTTTCATTCAGTCGCGGGTTCGATCCTTTGCCGCCAAAGACCATCTGTGAGCCGGGGCTGATGCACGTTAAATTTGTTCGAGGCCCAAAGTCCTCCCGCTGGCGTGATGTGGATGTTAGGAGAGAGGGGTGCCAGCTCAGGTGTCGTCCTCGTCACTTGACCGTGGTTCAAAATTACGATTACATTGTTGTCCACGCATTAATTACTTATCGTTTGCTCTTAGTTTAATAATTGATTTTTAAGCCAGAATCGTTTGTTTTTATATTTTTTTTATTAACATTGGCAACGTTTTATTACTTTATAATGTTTTACTTGTGAAAATAAAAATGCACTAGAAGTTTGAAGAAAGTATTTTGTTTTCTTAATAGTAATTGCTTGTGCGGAGACTGGGGCTCGGAAGTATGCTTACTTTACACTAATTAAGATTCATTTCGAAGAATTTTACTTTTTCGAGACTTCAACAGAAAAAAATATGTTCAGCACATGTTATAATGAATTAGCAAAGCAAATCTCAATTTTTTATTTATTTATTTATTTATTTTCGTATTATTTTTTGGCATTGTACGGAGTGGCCGCGGTAGCTTAGTGGCTGGTGTTGTTTTCAGCGAGCCGTGGGTTCGAACCTGATATCACTATAGATACACCGTATAGTGGGATCCATTGATGCGCATTAAATCTGTCGGGGTCTCAAGTCTTCCTGTGGCATGGTAGGGAAGTTTGGAGAGGGAGGTGTCTTCCTCAGATGGTACTTCCAGTTTCAGCCCAATAAATAGAAATAATGAAAATGTTTCTTTGCTTTTTTGTACATATTACGATGAATTTTCACAGCCATCATGTGAAACATTTTGCTTATTTACCAACGTGTAGTGAATCAAATTTAGTTAAAATATTAGCCTTTTCAGCAATTATAAGCGTAGATAAATTTCGTAGATTTCAATCAAATATTTAACTTTTATTACAAATATTTTGACGTATTACAATCGACTTTTTACCAATCGTATAAGATGGCCGCCTTAGCCTAGTGGTCGAGGTCGCCGACTCGCGGCTGGTGGTTTTCATCAAGTCGTGGGTTCTCGAGCCCTGATGCCACTAAGATCCACCGTGTAGCCGGTGTAGCTAGTCAAATATGTCGATGCTCTAAGTCCTCTTATTGGAGGGGTGTGGAAGTTAGGAGAGGGAGGAGGTGCCAGCTCAGGTATCATCCTCGTCACTTGACCGAGTGTCCAAAATAACAAGTTCCGTCGCCCTTGTGTTATGCTTCTTGGGCGACCTTAATAAAACCATCAATCATCTGATCATATAATTTTTTTATAAACGTTTAAACAACATTTCGACATTATTTTTAATTGTCACAGAAATCACCTATACAAAAGGGGAGAGAGAATCTTATAAATGTTGAAATTCGGCCATTACAAAAGAGTTGAGCGAAACAACCGTTGTCATCGACCACGAGTTTTTGAAAAAAAAAATACTGTTTTAGTAAAACAAATACAGAACAGGTACAGAATAGGATGTAATTTCAAAGTTCAATATTACTTGAGCTTGTGTCGACATACTATTTCCCGTCTCCTCAATCCGCTTAAAGTTAATCGCGTGATCTAAATTTCAACTTCAGATCAAGCACAGACCAATTCATTAAAATATGCAGTTATAACACAAAATATTTTTTATCTGTTTCTCAAGAAAGGGGATGCTCTCCACAATTAATATCCTTTCCGCGAGTCATAACAAATTCTGTTATCTATCAAAGAATGGTCATACCGGAATGAAATACGAGTACCTCCTGCAATTGCTCCGACAGTGTTGCGTCGCAATATCGCCAAATCTCTTTTACACACCAGTATACTTCCGCGCACTTCACAATAGCATTCTTTTTGAATCATCTGTTTGTTATCTTTCTGTCTCCCCTTCTTCCTTCCTCTTCTATTTCTAACTCCAACTAAATTTATGTGTGAATTTTGTTTTGAATAAGTGAAGTTGAATTGTTTGGATTTGGATTTTCGGGAAATGTCCATGAGGACAGGAGGAAGGAAGTACGCCTCATAACTCTACAACTTGTTGTATGAAATTTTGGTTTTAAGAATTTTTTTTAACGTAAGGCCGTGGTACCCTAACGGTTAAGGCATCGGACTCGCTGCTGGCAATTTTCGTTGAGTCGTGATTTCGAGCCTTTCTGCCTCCATCAGACCACCGGGAAGACTGGACTGCTGCACGTTGAATCTGTCGAGGCTCAAAGTCCTCCCATTAGTGTCGTGTAGAAGTTAGGAAAGGGTAGTTCCAGCTCAGGTGTCAACCTCGTCACTTGACCGAAGTTCAAAATTACAAGGTCCGTCGCCAATTGTCCTCGTTTTGCGACGTTAATAAATCCAAACCAAAACCAACACGAGGAATCCAAATCGTTAACATTCTGTCACGTTACAATCCCTCTTTTCTTCGTAAACTCATTTGTTATTTCATAGTTTTTATAAGAATGTTATGATTTCATTTTTTTGTGTGTGTTTCTAGTGTTTGGGGAAAATTTATTTACCGTTAAAATATAAAAAGCATAAAAAGAGTTCAATTTTAAAAAAAAATCAGGGTGGATTGCCGGAGACAGCAGTAAAAAATTTTCAACTTCAGTATAATTCGAAGTATTTTAAGTAGAATTTTTGCGAAATCCAATACGTATAAATATGTATATCGATTATGATAAAATTGTTTTCTAAGTTAGAAGTTCATTAACTATGTTAATTAAGTTGTTTACTTAATCCATTAACATTGTAATTTATCTCGCATTCAGCCATAAAGATATATACAAATTTTATCCAATAGCGATGAGAACTAAGAGATTAATTAATGACACTTTTTTCTCGTTTTATGAAGATTGCATATTGAAAGATTATTTTTGAATACTGACTAGAAAATCGTACTTTTAAGTTTCATAACACCTTTTGGAATGTTTGGAGGAAAATATAAGTTTGCTTATGAAATTGATTATAATTATGAGCATACGAGGTATGGCTATTAAGTAACGAGACTAACGCTGTAAAACTGAGTATTTACTTATTATCACTATTCGCTGTACGTATTTACTTATTATCACCTTCAATACACATCCCTCCCTGAATCTGCAACGCTCCATGGGAATCTTCCATTGTTCGAAACAGTGCTAGAAGTCATCTTCTGTCAGCTCCTTCAGGACGAATGTCCCTTTCTCTTTCACAACTTCAACGGACTCAAATTCTTGTTTTTTTAATCCAGATTTCAACTTAGGAAACAGATAGAAGTCGCATGGCTCAAGATCCATCGATTAAGGCGGATGGTCTAACACTGGGATACGGTGCTTGGATAGAAACCACTTGGCAGACAATGCGGAATGAGCCGGCGCATTGTCTAAGTGGTAAAGATTGGCGTTCGGATTCTTTGCCAATTCAGTCTCAGCAATCGCACGAATGCTTAATCGACAGTCCGATATTAGGATTTTTTTCTATATTGTTATCCGTTTTTGACACGGAAGGGCGGATCGGGGGTCAAGCATCTTCTCGGTCATCTTAAAAACACTTAAATAGCTCAAAAACACCTGCACGCGATGAAGATTCATTGTCATACACTTTTTTCAGTATTAGTTTAGTTTTTATTAATGTCGCACTAGAAGCAACACGAGGACTATTGGCGACGGTCCTCGTAATTTTGAACCTCGGGGAAGTGACGAGGACGACACCTGAGCTGGCATCCCTCTCTTCTAACATCCACACCACGCCAACGGGAGGACTTTGGGCCCCGAACAGATTTAACGTGCATCAGCCCCAGCTACACGGCGGGTCTTTAGCAGCCAAGAATCGAACCTGCGACTGAACGAAAGCCATCGGCCTCGAATCCGAAGCCATGACCACTAGGCTACCGCGGCCACCCCTTCTTTCTGTAAATTATAAGGTTAGTAACGTTTTTTCCATATTTCATGAGAAATTTCGCAATTCGTTGTTCATTGTTACACTTATCATTTTTCTGGCGAAACGAAAAAAATAACTTTAATGCGAACGAAGACTACGGGTATACGGATTTGTGTGTTTATAGAAAAGAGAGGCTCTGCATTCGAAAGAGAAAGCTTTACGCTACTACTGTCGGTTGCTGGCATTTGGCGCATGCGTACTTCTTCTGTAGGAGCTTCTGTCTCGTTATTTAATTGCCCAATCTCGTATTAAAGGAGCATTTAATTCAAATTTCGTATGATTGTTTCATCAATATTCAAGAATATTTCCAATATTGGTTAGCAATTAACACCTATTGTAAAATTCTATATACAAATAATTAGTACATTCTGATTTTTTTAGGCAAATCCAAAATATGGAAGAGTACCAAATTACAGTCAAATAAACTCATTTTTTAAAATAAATGCTTAAGAATAATTTTAAGGAATTTTTCGGCTTTTCTATATTTTGCCTCCTCAAACTGTCAAAGGGTTAATGAATTTCATTTGAAGGTTAATTATCTCATACATAAAATCAGATCAAATTATATTGATTCAAATATTTCTTGTGTGCAAAATGCCAAAATAATTGTTAAAAAAATAAAGTAGCAGTTATCTTTGTTTGATATTGGAAAAGAATTCCTGAAGGCAGGTATCACATCACATTATTTAACTTTTCAGTAGACTTTAGTCAACTTTTCACTTTGAAGCTTTAAATTACGCTCTTATAAAAAAAATTCAAAGTAGGAAAAAGAAATTAATTCATCATTATAAAAATAATTGACTCTAACTGGATGTCGAAAACGTGAACAGGAAGCTGCATAGTTTAAGAATATCTCCTAGTCACAATGAAAATAACATATATAATAGTTTTTATGAAATTAACTGATAAACACTGGAGAGATATGTGTATCATAGACTTAAAATGATCAATATATTTCGGCATTTTCATATTGAAGTCAGTCGACGAAGTCAGCCCCTGTGTTGTTTTCTCATTCTTCTTTTACGTGCTATTTTGAAAAGGGGGGAGGAGGAAACAGATGCTGTGATACTGTTACAGATATTTTAGACTTTTTGTCTTCTCCGCAGAACGACTATTTGGACCCGAAAGATGATTAAAATTTAAGGCTAGAATACGTCAAGCAGTAACGCTGGATAGATAAGGGTGACATTAATGACAAATTTGGTCACAAAATACCATCAAGTCGCCAAATTTGGCTACAAAACTAGATGTCCCTATAAGTCGGGGAGATTACAGAATGTATCTTGAGAATTGATATATACAAGTCACTGAGTATATCATTAATTTATATAAAGTAATTGTTATTCAAGTGATATTGTGGTTACGTATTACTGTGATTGTCAAACTTTGAATTGGTGTCCATCGCGTATTCATATGAGCTTGTGTAAACTGCTTTTGTTGAAAAGGGAATATATTGTGTTTGTTAATATATCTTAAAATTAAATCTAGAGTTTACTCTATAAGAACCATGTTAATTAATTCATAGACTTTTTCTACATTTGAAAAATTAACAAACACGTAACAATATATTTAATGTGTATCATCCAGTTATTGTTCCTTATAAGAACCAAACCTTTATGTTAAATATCTCTAATCTAAATATATCTCTATAGTGTCTATATGAATTTAATACATTTTTTAAAAGATTTCGTAACTTTTCGATTATTCGCTCTCGAACTCAAAATTCACCAAAACATTCGCGAGCAACGTTTGTTTTGCTACTTTTAAAGGTTCATAGGCAGCATTCAATTTGATGAATAACAATAAAAAGAAACATTTTATATGAATTAAGAAATTTTGTAAAGGAAACTTCTACATGCCCGCTTTTTACTTTTTTCACAATCAATCTTCTTCACAAATTACATTCTAGAGCTTTACCTGTACTTTCCGACAATGATTCTCCATTTCTTCTATTATTTAGGTAATAAAATTTCATTTTATGTGAAAATTCTTAGTTCTCTTTACTGTTGAGATATCTTACTTCTGAGGAAATATAATGCTCTCTTCTGTAATAACCAACAAACCATTAAGTCTCAAAAGCTTCCTTATCACAAACAAAATATAATTAGGGGAGGGGGTAAGTAATCAACATGATAATGGTTAGATGTGAAGTCACATGTATAAACACGTGCGTGATTAACGTATGCGTGGGTTAGCTATTGTCGTTTGCATGCTCGAAAGCTATCGTATGTTGAAGTTGAGAACATGAATAGTCAAGAATTATACTAATATTAGCCGTTCTATGTTAAACTGCTGCGGTAAAATAGCTGTCTTTTATGCAGGTTCTGTTTTTATTAAATGCATAGGTTTTGGGGAAAAGCATATTTTACGGAAATAGATAAATAATATATACATAAGTGTAGTTTATTTTGCACACGCAAACAGTGAAATTACAGAGTAACTTTTCTCCTGAAATATATGGTGGTCCGAAAGTATTTTTATAAATTTTAAATATAAATAATTTTTAAATGTTTTATTTTTAAGATATTAATTAGTGACCCTAGCAGCTATTGTTGAAGTTAACAAAAAAATGTCGTACCTGACCACTTATTAAAAGTTTTTCTCGTTTTTGCATATATTTTTGATGTCTACTTTCACCAGTAACGAACTTTATTTTCAAAAATGCAACATACTAAATTTCTCCTGAATTTTTTATTGAATTGAAATAAAATATATGCAATGTATGTCTGATACTTGCTTTCACCACTAATGAACTCAATTTTCAAAAATATTGCTTAATAAATTTTCCCCAATTCTTTTTATTGGATTCAAATAAAATAAATGTAAAAATTAAGTATTTCATTTACTTATCAATTTATATATATTACCTAAAATCATATGTAAACTGAAATTGAGATATACTGAAAATAAATAACATTATTCAGAATTTTAAGACAGCTGAGAGGCTGCCATTTGTTTAGATACCTAAGGGGCAATTGTTTTAGTTGGATCAATTTTGGCATACTAGATCACTTTTCAATTTCTTATCGATTGCTTCAATTTTAATTACGTTTAGCTTAAATTTACTCAATTTACTTTAATGTTAATTACATTTAGCTTAAATATATTGAATTTAATAATTTATCGTTTCCTGTAATTTTAATTTTGGAAACGTTTACTATTTTTATTTCTTGATATTTCATCGTTTACTATAATTCTTATATTTTATTGAGTAATTAAATAATAATTATAAAAAAACGCATTTTCGGTGACTAAATCTGTTCTTTGCGAAACTTTTCATAGAACTATTTTTATAATTTAATTGGTTGTAATTTTTTACATATATGTTGCTATACGGGGAAATATCGTAAAGCTTTAATTATTACAAAGAAATAACCGAGATATCCTGATAAAATTTATTTTGAGTATTAATTTACTGTTATGTATATACTATTGGGAATTACAGCTATTCATGTTGATATATATAGCTGCAGGAAGTCTTCTACTGAAATAACCCACAGTATCGTAAAGACTTAATAATTATCTCGGGTATTTTAATTTTTTAAGTCATTAGTAAAATATAATAGAGATATAAACCTAATTTTTATTTATTATTCTTACAACTTCTCTACATACTCTGTATCCATAGTTATACAATTTTCCCAGAGTTCCCTATTCTTTCAGAGGCCATCATTGTAGAACTCAGCAGATATTGAATTTATCTTCTCCATAATGCGGGCAACATCAATTTATTGTTTCTTGAAACCAAAAATAATCAACATTAATGGCTGTTACTTACATCATTATGTACATAAGGATAAATTAACATGCAAAATAAATTTTATCCAAAATATCTCGGATAATTCATAGTAATAATTAAAATTTTATGATACCCCTAGTTTTTATACTAGGTATGGCAACAATACTTATTAGAGGAGCACCAATATATTTTTCGCTCTAATATGGTCTTTTTCCATTACAGTTTTCTTACGTAACTGCTGTAATATAATTTGCTGAATCTCTTTAATTTATTTAAGAATATTGGTCTCGATCTGAGAAATGATTTTCTGTTTATCGGGGAAAACACAATTTTTAAGGTAAGGATTCTATGACTGTGATGCGGCTCTATCTTGCTACATCCACAATCCACGGTATTCCTTCTCTACAGCAGGGAACGCAAACTTTGTCAAAATTAAAGGCCTAGGAGACCTTCGTGAATGAAAAAGACGCATATTTTCCTTCTGAGTCAGAAAAAGCGAATTTTTATTAGCGAAGAAGCATTGATTAATTTTAACACGTTTCTGAATTGGGTATTTTTCCATTATTGAAATCCGAAGCCTCGATTTTCAGATTATATTAAAAAAATGCATAACAAAAATAATAATTTTTACCAAAATGTTTTACGATTTAATTTGCAGAGGGACTTTCCGCCCACACCCGTTAGTAAAGCTCTTTATCACATTATTTTTTTTTCGCTATATTACTTAAAGAAGGACGTATTAATATGAATGAACGAGAGTAAGAGGGATGTATTTTTTGTCTATTTCCTCATACATATGCATCTTATTAATATTAAAAAGGCTTTTAGTTACATTCAGAATGAATGCATTGGTAAATGTCAGGCACGTGTCTTAGCTATTCTGTCAGGAAATACTCTCGGTATCACACTTGTGTAATTAATTACCATTTAATCATAGAGTGGAATATGCAGCATTTCGTACACTAGTAAAACTTCCAAGAAAACTTTACAGATATTGAATTATTTATTTATCTTCCATTTAATCACTGCGACAATTATAGTTATAGTAAATTAGTCGGTAATTTATTTTTACTATCCATTAGTATCATCATAATTTATATTTTTTTACACTTTCTACTTAAATGTTACTTAAAACTCATAATTGCAATAATAGCTTCTTATAGTTGATATTCTACATATTCACAGATTGAAAATGCTAAAATATTTTGTTTTTCTTGAAATTGATCTTGAAATTCGGGAAGAATTACGTTTAATGTACGTTTATCACATGTACAAAAAAGTTCGTAAAAATATTCCTAGCTTTGTGAGGTATTTAAATTTTCTCAATTTTGTTGATATAGTCAAAAATTGCTTCTTGTGATCAAAAATTTATGACCTTGAAAATTTTCTTTTCATATTTAAGCATCAAATAAAGAATGAATAAAAGAAACACCAAATTCGACTTGAATCGTTAACATAGCATAAAAAGTTTTTTTTTTTAAAAAAAACAAACAAACTTCTAATATATTTTTTTAATTTTAAATATTAATATAAATTATCAAAATAGAAATCAAAAGTCCATGTATGATTCTCATTATCTTACAAAATATTCAACTTAAAAATTTCATGTTTTCTAAAAAGGCTTGAATGGTAAGGAATGTTTTCTATGCAAAAAATGAATAGAGAAATTAATCAATTTATTAAATAGTTATTAACACAATGTAGAGAGTGCATGACTGAAAAATTTTCAGATTTGAATTATATTGGTTTATAATGATAAGTAACTGTTTATAGTATTTTTATATCAATTTTCGTTAATTTGGTTTCGTGTCAATTGTTCAGATAAATATACCTACTTAAGTGTTTTTGAATAAATCGTTATTTGAAAATGAAATAAAATAAATAAAAATTGATTGTCAAATTTTCATCTTTGTGAAATGCATCAAAATTTCCTTTATTTTTCTGAGCAAATATTTTGCTTTTGTAAACAAATAGTGTTATTTGTTGTTTGCCATTTGTTCAATCAGAGATGGCGAACCTTTTTGGTAAGACTGCCACTATCTGAAGAAAAAAAAATCAGGCGTGCCACTTCTAACTTTTCCAAAATAAAAAAAAATATAAAATACTGAAAAAATACTATTCATAAGCTGATTATGAGGGTTTTGAAAATAGAGTTCCTTTTTTTATGTAATTCTGAGTAGTACAGGTTTTATAAAAAGTAAGGTAACAATTAAAAGTTAAAATTTAGATTTTATTGTCAATAAGCATTATAAGTTTCAGTCAGTTACGCTATATATGAAATAAAAATGAATAACTTGAAACAGTTTTGATTCTAAGTAATTATTAAGCAGTCAGAAATTTAATAGCGCCAATATTTTTTATTGCGATTCAATAACAAAGTTCATAAAAAGCTTCGCCATAATCTTCATTTCGTCGCTTCGCTTCTGGAACATGGATTGTTGGCCGGCTACTGATTTTTATACAGATAAATTCTGTTGGCGACTATGAACAGATGGGATATTTCCTGTGGAAATCACTGTGCAATTGTTTGAAATATCGGTCAAGATTAAATTTTTTCGGCACTGCTACATAGCTTCCATATATCAAACAAACAGGCTTGGAAGTATTTTGCCAAGTAAAAAGAAGTATTCTTTGAATACAGTGTTAAAATCATAAATTCAATATCTCTTCAAATTTTCTTTTCTATATCAAAGACTTACGCATGAACATAATAAAAATAATTTTTTTTTAAAAAAAAAAGAAAACGATCTATAAAAGCAAAATTGAAGAATTTTTTTTAAATGCTTAAGTTCTTTCTCGGCTGTTTAAAATCAATTGAGCCACGGAAACAGTGTCTCCATCGCTCTTGCGCCAACAGACAACACGCCAAAGCAAGGAAACTCAAACCATTGGTTTCGACCCACGACAGCTCAGTCGAACGCATCGTTGTACTGGCGTCAGGCAGTGCCGTCCTGCGAGGCAATTGATTAAGTAACGTATGAGTAGACTTTTTAAAGATTTTGACAAAGTTCTAGATATTATTATTTTTCAGATTCTTAAAATTTTTCAAGAAGACTTTGCTTGTCATTTTAAAGACTCCGCTGTAACACACTGTGCCATACGTGTCGCGGGTTAGCCGTCCCTGGGTTAAATCATCTGGATCTTTACCTCTGCACATAGCGTGGATGACAATAGCAAATGAGTGGTCATGATCCTGAGCTCGCGGCCTTTGTGTGATTTCAGAGAGTCTTGGGTTCGAGTCCTGATACCACTATAATTCCGTTGTGTAACAAGTTTGATATACGTTAAGTATCGAAGCTCAAAACCCCCTGATATTGTTATAGCGTAGATATTCGGAGAACTTGGCAATAGCTCAAGTGTCGTCCTTGAGAGTAGTTCCGTTATTACAAGGTCCATCTCCAATAGACCTCGTAATGCTTATAAGAGCAACATCAATAACTATCAGTCAATAAAGTAACATAGTATGGAGTGAAAGTTAGAAGTATAAAAGCTTTTACGTAAAATACTGTATCCGAATCTCTTTAAGTTGAATTGTAGATTAAAGCTCAGATATCACCCATAATTTTACACTCGAAATAGCGTTAAACGGAACTTAGCCTCAAAGTCTTAATTTAATTCGTGGAAGCTACTAGAATGAATCAGCGCATCAAGAGCAGTCCTTAAATCACTTGATTGTTGTGATTTAAAATTATAGACACTCGTCGTCAATAACTGTTCCAAGAAACTAAACTGTAAGTCATCAATGTCACGTATTTGTTGTTCATAAATACAAGGTGGTTGTAGCCTAGTTGTCATGGTCGCAGACTCTCGGCCGGCGGATTTCATCGAGTCGTGGGTTCGAGAAATGCCACTGAAAACTCGCTGTGTAACCGAGGCTGACGCACGTTAAATCAGTCGAGGCTCAAAGTCCTCCCTTTGGCGTGGTGTGGAAGTTAGGAGAGAGTTGTCGTCCTCGTCATTTGACGGAAGTTCAAAATAACGAGGTTTGACGTTAACAAAACCAATCAATCAATCATAATTACATTTTATTATATCTATTCATTACACTTCACTAATTCCAATCCATGTCGACCTTTGGGAGACAGATTTAATTCAACCAAATTCATTTCAACTCTCCAAAGTATTAATTGAAAGTGAAAAACACGATAACTGTAATAATAAGAATGCAAACTCACATGTTTTGTTTGTACGGGAGAGGTTCAAAAAGTATCCGTGTTAGGAATGAGAAATGAGTTAATTCAATGTTTTCTCATCCGATGAAGTTTTTCCTTTTTGGGACACAATGGAAGTCATACTTCCATCGTATCCCAAAGAATTGTCTTCAAAACTTTTCCGACCGTTGAGACCACCTTTGCTTTCTTTGGAGCAGATTCACCTGAAGCAACCCATTCTTTTAACTTTTGCTTGGTTTCTCCTATATAATAATGAATCCAGGTCTAGTCAATAATGACAACTCGACGTGACAGCAATCAGAACTTATAAGTCAGTGTCAAAATTGTTTTGGTTCCTTTTAACAAGAGGTAGTCCACAATGTAATCCAATTCAGTTTAACAACGCCATTTGTCATCAAAAACCGGTATGTTTTGAATTAGCCTCGTAGTATAAGCTTAGGAACATTTACTATTTGGGGGGAAAAAACCAAATTTGAGTCATATTCATTAACATCAGGTAGAATAGTCTTAAAAAGGTTTTAAAAAATTACAATATATATATATTTCAATCATCAATTCTTGTCACACTTCAACAGCTGTACGCCATTCAATCCGGGCATTTCCCAAAATCGGCCACTAGAATGAATTTTTCTCTTCTAAGACATAAGGTGTCATGTGTCGCCTTTGGTCTATCTCTCTTTCTCTTTTTTATTAAATAATTCCTACTAATAGCTTACTCTCTCTATATATATATCTTGTTCAAATTTTCAATCGTTATTAAAACACTTTTTTTTTGGCTGAACGTTAAGTCAGTGAAACCGGGGTAGCCACATTTGGCAAAATATCGCCTAATAATTTAATAAAAAGTAACTAAAATAAAAAACTTTCTTTGTTGATCTAAGTAGGAATTGACTTAATTTTTTTTTATATAACTTGCTTAAAAGATATGTTTTATACTTTCATTTTGTAAATCATAGTAATATAATCCTAAAAATAAAAAAAATGCAGGCTTCGTAAGAGTGCCCCCCCCCCACTCTTTCCTGAAAAGTTTTCTCGATTAACGATTTTATGACTGAACAATATATTGGAAGAAATCTAACGCTGTACATTACTCTTTATTAGTCTGCTTGGTTATTAAAAGTGTCTTACTTCCTTATTTTGTAGTTTTCTTAAGTTCTCCAACCACACCAATGGTCCTTACAATTTTCTACCATTGTCAAAGAACGTCGACACTTGAACTTTCACCCCTACTCAACATCTTGGCTTCCAAGTCATGTTAAGGCGATGACTTTGAGCTTCAACAGATTTAATTCCTCATCAACAAGCATGTTAAACTCTCGGTTCGTGTATGTTTTTGTGGGTTCCAGTCACTTTAACTTATTATAACAAAAATTTAACTAAGACATTGATTTATTCAAAACTATCAAGTTCAAAAGTAGGAATTCAGATGAAAACGGATCAGAAATCACTGAAAAAGTATTAGTTTTCCATTTTGTCAGTTTAAACAAATTGCGGCTTCATTTTTAAAATTAATGGTCATACATAACAATAGGTATGGAACCGTAATATTCGCCAATGAACTTTCTGCCGCGGGTGGATTTCCGACCCGATGAGGGAGAGAGACTTGATGACCTTGATGCCGCAGCGTTGTTTCGAACCCTGGACGAGTGAGTCCGAAGTTGACGGTCCTACCAATCAAGCTGAAAAGATATCTCATCTAGCTGGTTGAGTAAGGCCGATTAACTTCTAACGTTGTTGTAGAAGAGAGTCGCTGCATACTCCCCCTCAAGTTATCATCGTCATGATACGAAGAGAATCATTGGTTTGTTCAAAAGGTTGTTTCTTTGATTTTTTCAGCCATTACTGCTATTGATATACATCCCCTCCCTGTTGAGTTGAGTTTTTTGCTTGGGACAGTTTTTCTCTTTTGAGTCATCGTCTGTCTCGTGTTGAGTGGCGGGTTTTATCGACACATGCGCCAGAGCCGGAATATCACTAGTCGTGATTTTTGAGTACGTTTGTCTTAGTTAGACGTACAAAGGCAAGTGTTTTTGCGTCGGGGTCATATGCAATCAGTAGGTATAGGCTGTGCTGCCATCTAGTGTTCAAGCCCTGAGTCACCACTTCGGCTGCGGGTGCTTTTCCAATACCGAGGAGGGGGACAGAGTTGATAACCTTGATGCGGCAGTGTTGTTTCGAACCCTGGACCAAGGGGTCCGAAGTTGACAGCCCTTCCAATCAGACTGAAAAGATAACTCATCGGGTTGGTTGAGTAAGGCCTTTTAACTTCTGACATTGTTGTTGACGAGAGCCGCTGCAAACTATTACCAATAGCGCTAAATCGACACATCATTTCCCCTTTTAATAGAAGCGAATATATGCTCTTATTCTTCTACTGCTTTGCTGAGTTTGCCTAATATTTAGTATTCCACTGTAAAAAGTACAGTAAAATAAAATTTATTTACGTTACGTTTAATATGGAGACGCAATACTCAATGCGTAATTATTCCAATTAGATATTTATAAAAAAAATTGTATACATTCACCACACTTAAATACGCTTAAAATATACATTTCAGAAAAATGAAATTCATTTTCAAACTGGCTAAAATTAAAATTAGGAAAAAAAGTTAACATTTTAGTAATGTAAAAAAAAAAACATTTCGATACTTTAAAACCCTTACTGCTTCTACATATTTTAATATTTTAAGCGACTTTGAATGTGCTTATATTACGTTTACTACATTTATTTTACCATCATTCATTAACAGTAAAAATCATCTCCATCAAATTTGGTGGATTTTTTAAAAAAATGATTATCTTAAATCCTTATTCCATACTCAGAATTATGAAACACGCTACATGAAACAAAGAGAATATACTTCAAACTTTTACACTGATTACAAAGTAAGCCTTAGCATATTAAATACAAGAGAGCCATTAAAAATTTAATGCTGTAAGAAACAACTCAAAGTCACTGAAAAAGTCTGGCACAATGTTAAAGAAAATTTAAATGACTAACTTAGTAATGTATCTGGAGCAAAAATATTTTGTACACATATTCAGAAAAACATACAATTAAAATAATGTTTAAAAAATTTTTTAAATCATTTTTAGGGTAATGTGAGCTTTTACTTTGGCATTTTGTCTATTCTATTGAACTGTCAATTCAATGGAATAGACAATAAATCAATATTCAAGAAAAATGTTGATTTTACAATTTTTTTTACTACGTTTTTCTGAATTTCACTTGGTGTGTGTGTGTCATCAAATTTTCGATCGTTAATTTAACCAACTTCCCATCAAGCTAGAGCTTTGAAATTTTGGGAATAGTTCGTACTCGCCTAACAATGCAATATTTAGACATTTGCGATAAGTTTTAATTAATATTTTCTTTAATAATGCAGTTTAGCCCAATCACTTGGCGCGATTTCAAAAATTTGCACCAAACTTGGCTGGTTTTTTTTTTTTTGTTCAACGTTAAGTCCGTAAAACGGGACAGGGTAGCCACATTTAGCAAAATATCGCCAAGTAATTCTTGTCGCCAAGGGTGGTTGGATAAAAATGCATTCCATCCATTTAATTTACCGGATGAATTAATTAATTTTAGTTAGTTTTAACGTTTTTATGTATTTCACTTGGTGTGTATCTGTCTGTGTGTATCAATGTGTCATCAAGTTTTCTATCGTTAATTTAACCAACTTCCCATCAAGCTAGAGCTTTGAAATTTTGGGGACTGTTCTTACTTGCCTAACAATGCAATATTTAGATATTTGCATCCAGTTTTAATGAATACTTCAATAATTTTTTTAATAAACTTTGCCGCCATATAAAAACGTTGTTTTTAAAAACGTTGGTTTTTAATTCGATTTATGATTACTCATTTTTTATTTGACGTTAATGATTACTCATTTATTTTAGGTTTTTTAATTCAGAGTGTTTTTATCCAAATCACGTGGTAGTAAAAAACTAAATACAGCCCAGCTAAAGGAAATATAGTTGATGAACATCGGTATTTTTTTCTAGAAAAACAGTAATCATTATACATTTCATGTAACATAAAATAAAAAAATAATCTGCATAATACGTAAAAATGCTATTAGTGTATCAAAGTTGAGTAACATAAGATGTCCCTATGAACAACATAAGCTGTATGATGCAAGGGTCGTCCAATAAGTCCTGAGAAGAAAGTAACAAAAAAAATTATTTTAGGTAGATTTTTTTAATTTTTCAACATATTCTTTTAGCTCTAATATACCACTTTTCCTAGCATTTCTCCAACATTTTAAAGTCATCTAAAAAGTAAGATTTCCGAAGGTCCTCAAATAGGCATCTGTTTGGGCGATGACCTGATCGTTCGACGTGAACCGTTGTCCGCCGAACCATTTTTTTATGTTTGGGAAATAAAAAAAAAATCACTGGGGCCAAATCCAGTGAATATGGAGGAGGGTGTAATAATTCTAACTTTTAACTGTATGATTTTATCCATCGAAACTACACAGGTGTTCACCCATGCTTTGTCTCGAAAGAAGAGGATCTTTTTATTTTTCAAATGTGGACTTTTGTTTTTGATCTCTTCTCTCAACTGGTGCAATAACGACGTTAATTACTCTCCAGTTATTGTTCTTCCTTTTTTCCAAGAAATCGGTGTAGATGATTTCGCTTACATTCCAAAGATCCGAGGCCGTAGCAGTGTCATCACCTTCAGGACACAATTTTTATACAGGACGTTGCACATCTCCATATTTATAGTTGCGTTCATCAGATATTAGGCTTATTGTACAAGTGATCAACTGAAATTTATCAACAGCTTGGCCTCTTCGCTTGCCTGACCTCAACCCTCACGATTTCTGGTTGTGATTGTTGGAATATACACAAAAAACACCACTTCTTTTTTTTTACTATTTATAAATCAATTTCACATCTGATTTTGATGCCACTTAAGACCAGCCGTATGGCCGGGGCTGATGTTCGTTAAATCTATCTATGCTCAAAGTCCTCCCGAGGCATGATGTGGAAATTAGGAGAGGGAGGGCCCAGCTCAGGAGTCATTTTCGTTATTTGGCTGAGGTTCAAAATTACGAGTACCATCGCCAATACCATCAGTACCAACGAGTAGCATCACCGTGTTGCTTTTAATGCGACGTTAATAAAATTAATCAATCAATTTACTTCTGATTTATAAACTTTCTTTTCACTTTGCTAATAACTTCACTTTAACTTACTATTTAAACCTTCAGCTTTAATTTTACTCTCTCTTACTTTTTGTCTTCACATTTCAGACAGAAAAAAGAGGAACGCAGTTAGCAATAACAATCGGCTTTCATTTTAACTTATTGTTATCGAATTACATTCGTGAACACCGCAATTAACATTAAGCGTATGCGTCATATGTGATGAATTACAGATCTCTCTCTCTCTCTCTCTCTCTCTCTATATATATATATATATCTGGAGTGTTTCTCTCTCGATGGGGTGTTGTGTTATCAAACATTTTACACACAAGCCCCTTATAAAGTACCCCTACTGGCGAGCGATAACTTCTTTTAAAGGATCAGACCAAAGGAAAACGGCCCGCAACTTTGACAAATCTGAAAGATCGAATTTTTTGGAGATATTAGGGGAATGAATGCCGACTTATGGAACAGCCTACTGCTGTGGAACACACTATTTTGCAATTGAAAATGGTAGGGAAGAACCTCAGGATACACACACATAATGCATGCATAAAACGTTTTGTTACGTCGCAGCGTAATCTATCGGTGATTTCTTGTACTACTTTTTATATTTTATTATATCTCGAGAGCATGGTCCTTTTTCCAAACTTTATGTCATTATGACCCATGAAACACTCTGCACAACACTATGATTCGAGAAAACCTAATTCTGCCAAACTTGTACACATAGTGCGGCCCCCATAATTTTTATTTGTGAAAAAATTCAACCATGGCTGGAAATGAGTTTGACACGCATGCTCAGTACGATGGTTCTTTGGAAGAAACAGGACTCGAAAACAAGGGTCGATGGAATACTTCGCCAGTCACGAGCCCGATGCTGTGACCACTCGCCATCGACGGCCCTCTTGCACAAAGTGTTAAAATAAAGAAATTAATTATAAATAAAATTAATTCAATATAGTTTTGAATTTTAAACAATTACATTACAATACTTCTCTTTTACAATTTGCCGCTTCACCTTCCCGTCCCTGTCGGTAAACCGGAGCTTATACTTAGGTGGCAAAACTCTACATTATTTTATGCCTTCTATAGGGTGATCATTTTAAAAGAGTACCCGTTTGTATTATCTTCATCTATAATATGTGTAGCAGGACTTTTAACATCATTACTTATTTAATACGTCTATATTTAACGTGCGAGTATCGTTTTTATCACTTTCTATATGCAAAAATTCTTTTTTTTAAAATATAAATTCGCAGGAAAATCATTAATAATTTTTAATCCGATTCTGCGCAAAAGATATGAGTAAATCGTCTGTTTCTTTCAACGTTTTATTACTGGTTTTTTAGAATTATTTTTTGAAAGTTTATTTCGTATGATTATGAATGGCAACAATAAAACTCGTCTGCATGAACTAATTCTCTAATTTTAATGAATTACAATGTGTACCTGGACATAATTCAAACTTTTATTGCTTCATTTGACACACAGAACAGTTACTGCTGGTTTCAGCAAAACAGAGCCTCTCCACACACGTCAAACCTAACAACGAAAGTGCTTAGGGAATTTTTTGATCACCGTTTAATTTCAATAGACCGCTGACTTCTAAGATCACCAGACCTTACCCCGTTGGTTTATTTTTGTGGGGATAGTCTCGAAGATAGGGTTTTCCAGAGAAGTTCTTCAGACATCGATGAATTGAAAAAAATCATAAATGAAGAAGTCTCGACAATAACACCAACAATATTTCGAAGTGTGTCAAAAATCTTGGTTCGACGTGTTTATGCTTGCAGTCAAAATGTTGGCGAACATTTTCAACATATGCTGTGAAGGGAATGATAATGTAAAATATTTGAGTCAAATTATGTTTTTCGAAAATAAAATTATCAGAGGATAAATAACATTGTGCGTCTTCATTTTTCTGTTTTACCTCACAAATAAAGTTGTAACAGACCAACAGTGTTAGAAAATGTCTCCAACACTAAAACAAGGTTCAAACAATTATACTTCTGTGCCAGAATACTTGCCATATCCGCCATATTTAAGAGTAATAAGGAAATAAAACGGATACTCTTTTGAATTAATCACCCTGTACTTTGAAGGAATGATAAAGGCTATCTTTAAAAGAACCTTTTCGAAGTTTTAGTAATTCCGTGTGTGTTTGACACTTTGTGTAACTATATAACATTTTAAGCAATAACGAAACTTTTGTTTTTTAAATGCATGATTAATAGTAATTTTTCGGAGGGGAGAAGGTCCAATATCTGTCTAAAACATTTATCACAGTCTGATGCTGAATGATTTCTCATTCACATCATTCTGGACAATTAAAAGCTTAGTTTTAATCTCTAATCACGAAATCGGGTTACAATTTATCTCATACACTTCATTATATACCAATAACGAGTAATTATTTTGTGTGACTACAGTATTTTCTTCTTTTGCCCCATTTAAAATAACAGTTTGAAATACATATTCCAGTTTTAAAACAGTTCCTCTTGCTCTCGAATTATCTTTTCCAATTAGTGGAAGAAGAATAGCGCCAAATCACTTCTAAAATTTCATACACAATTAATAAGAATTGTAAAATCAGCATCCAAGTAATACTACTCATTCCCACATGTAGGTTTATTTAAATTTCATCCACTTCTAAAAAACACTTCCTTTATTTTTTGCATCTTATTTCTACTTCAACCGATGTCGTGTTTCAGAGATATTTTCAGTAGAATCGGGTTTTCTTTCTGGCTTTTCGTAGAAATTGCTTTGAAAAGTAAAATCATTAACAATTATTTTCCCTCACGTTTTGCGCAGTATTCGTGGACGTGGAAGAGAGTGCCACTTAATGTTTGATTTTATACATTTCATTATTTTATTAACTAATAAATAATTTAAAGTTATAGTATCCCAACAAGCTGTGCAGTTGATTTTTTTTTTTTATTATTATTATTAACGACGTACTTAGATTCAGCACAAGGACTACTGACAGCGGATCTCGTAATTTTTTAAACACGGCCAAATTACAAATTGAACAAATTCGCGATTTTCTTTTAATTTATCTTTGAGACTTTTTCTACCTGAAGTTGTTAAAAATAAAACTTCTAGCCCACCCAAAAAATGAAATGTGACGTATTCAGATCAGATTAAAGTTAAGAAGTGGAGTTTGTAGATTTAAGGATATATATATATATATGTGTGTGTGTGTGTGTAGATAAAGGAAGAAAAATTGAGTATGCTGCTATTAGATTACTCGATATAAATGGCGTATGACAGAAATTGTTGTATAATAAGTGATTATGAGACTTTAAATAAGGATCCTTTCTGGAGTGAGTTCATATAAGAAGGAGTCAGATTTACCTCTCGAATCCTCTCCTCAATCTTAACGATATTATTCATTTGGGTTCGTGATGAGATTGTATATTAATGTTGCACTGAGAAGAAATTTGACAGCTATTGGCGACGGTCCTCGTTATTTTGAACCTCGGCCAAGTGACGAGGCAGACGTTTGAGCTGGCTGGCACCCCCTCTCCTAACTTCCCCACCATGCTACGGGAGGATTTTGAGCTCCAACAGATATAACGTGCTTCAGCCCCCACTATACGGAGGACATTTAGTGGCATCAAGGCTCGAATCCACGACTCGACGAAAACCATCGGCCATGACCTCTAGGTGACCTCGGCCGGAGTGCAAAGTAAAAGGAATGGATAGGTATCGTAAAATAGGTATCGGAATAGGTAAAACGAATAGATATCATCCATATGTTGAATAGTTGCGCCTTCGACAAGGAAAAATTACTTTATTTTATATCACGTTTAAACATTCTCCTTATTTTTTAATTTTATGAGCATTGAAAGTCATATGTTAACATTCCAATATCTGTACATTTATGTATGTACTTGTGAAAAGAAAATCACTTTCGTAAACATAATTAATTATGAAAGAACAATTAGAAATCAACAGTTGCACTTATATTTGTAAATCATGCATTTACATTAGGGTTCATCTTGTATAAAATCTATTCCGTTTACAACTTCGAGAATTTACACGAGAGAATGTTTAAAATAATACTTAATAATTCAGCTTATAGTCTTATTCTTTAATTATACACTCATGGCAAACAATGTGCAAGACGAATTGAATTTTTGTAATAATGCTTCTTTGTACTGATTCATTCGAAAAAAATCATAATTCGCTTCCAAAATACAAAATAATGGGTAAATCTAACAATTTACATAAAACTACTTGGAAGAGGCATATACATACCGTGAGGTCACATGCCGCAATATGTATCTGAGCTCTGCGTAGCGCTGGGCAGCTATCTTCCTAGGCATAGGGGGGGAAATACTTTCACTGATTGTACAATTAAAAGCTTAAATAAAATGTAATAAAGGGTATTTTTCCCAGTCATTTTTTCAAAGAGGAATAAATGTACGTTCCATATACCATATGATACACAATGTTGTTTGTATTATTAGTTTTTTAGATGGAAAAAATTGATTTTAAAATAAAAATTTGTAAGATGACACTGTTATGATCTAGAAATTCAGTTTTGTGTGTGGAGTGCTATAACTTACCTAGAAATAATCCAATCATGATAATGTCTAATATTTCTGTCACTACCTTGATGGATCTCAAAAGAAATGTGTGTTCGTGGCTTTATTACTTTCAGAAAAAAAAATTGAGTTTCACCAAATTTATGGATTTTTACAAACATTATAATTTTGTATAAATGTTTTGGCAAACTAGCTTTACAGTATGTAGCCGCGGTTTTCATCCAGTCTTGGGGTAAAAACTTGATGCCACGGAAGACATTTCGTGTTCCCAGGGCTGATTCATGTTAAGCCTTTCAAGAGTCGAGATCTTTTCGTTGGCGTGGTGTGAATATCTGGAGAGGAAGATGCCAGCTCAATTGACGGGGACGACACTTGAGCTGTGTCGTCCCCGTCTTTAATAGATCTTTAGTAGCACTGTGACTCGAACTCATAACATTGCGAAAACAACCCCGTCCGTAATCATGACCATTAGGTTACCACGATCACTGAAACCCATGGGAGTTATTATGAAAGTGAATATAGAAATGGGTTTATTAGACCCATTTAGGACAGGAAGAGTGAAATAACCTTTAACACTAGATACATATTTTGTCTATATAATGAAAATATTAACAGGCAAAAATAAAGAGACAAGTATAAGGAATGTTATACTGATTTTTACTAGTTTTTCCATTTATATAGAGCAGGCAGTATTTCCCGTCGAATTATTCTCTGCGTTTAACTAGATACTTGTTATATTTTTAGATCGTCATTATAAATATCTGCAAATAGAATTAGTGTTTATTTTTCAAATTTTAAGTATACAGGATATTTCGAACAAAACAACATGGACAAAAATTTAAAAGGTTATAGAAAACATCTAAACAAGCAATGTTCATTATACAATGCATAAGCGGAGAGCGAGCGGCAAACTACTATGCATTGCATGGTGAAAATTGCTTACGAGTCTACCGTAGATTTCAGGAAGCATTGCGACGTACTGTAATCAAGAATAGGTAAAGCCTCCTGAAATCTACGTTAGAAATGAAGATGTGTAAGAAACACTCGCGCGTTATGCGTTCCATTACAGCGCCATCTTGCGGTGCACCCCGTCTCTCTCCGCCGATGCTTTGCATGATGAAAATTGCTTCAGATGTTTTCACCCCTTACATTTTTCTTCATGAGATTCGAAACATCCTGTACACTTTAAATTTGTCTTCACATTTTCATTGAAAATAATCTTTATTACAGATTACTGAGTGTGTGTATAGTTAGACTTCTTTAAAAATAGGAATGTTTTAGACTAATATTAGAGCAGCCAACTTTCCTGTTCGATTGGTTGAATGTTGAGCTCTATAGTGCAATTTTGTCCCCACCTTATATAGAAAATTATTTTTTATGAGTATAATTTATTTATATGTGATGTGGGCATCACAGTTTCAAAGGTCACGTTTCTGATTATCATACATAATTTATTCTAGTTTACATTTTAATTCACAGATGATTCTTAGAACAAACATGTTGGGAGGGAGAAGCTCCTTTTGTGCTTTGATTAGCTGTGAAACACGCGCTTTCGTTTGGGCATTACACATAACAGTTTTTGAAAGCTTCGTTTAGAAAAAGCTTTGAAGAAAATTTTTATACTTTTATTATCGTATTACGAAAAGTTAGTAACTGGGGTTTTATTTGATGTAGTTTACATTGTTAAATTTTTGTATGTATACCGAAATGGAGGATTCTGACAGTGACTGTAGAAGCTCTGATTTCGAGGAGCATGATTGTTTGCAAAAAGAATGCGGAAACCCTTCAGAATTTTACAAAACTTCTGATGATGGTGATGAATTCGAAGAGGTTCGGATATTTGACGAAATTGATGAGAAAATTATCCTAATGCTCTTTCAAAGTTTCCATTGCTTGGTGCTGCATCCAATCAAATAACTCATTCACTTACGGAATGTAATGTGAAGTTATGAAAAATAAATTTAATATTTATACCGGTCTGTGTGGAGAAAACAACATTAAAGTGGCGATATTTTTTTTAATTCTACATATACACTTAAGTTCGGGCTAATAAATAACAACGTGCACTTATTTTGTTATTAAATTAAAATTTGTGTGTGTGTGTGTGTGTGTGTGTTACAGAATTTAATGAAAAATGCAGTAAATTAATTAAAAATAACCATACAAAATTAAAAAGATGAATCTAACATTTAAAAAAAATATACAAAATATTACGGTGAACAAAAGCTAAAAGTCACTGAAAAAAACCTACATAATAAACAATTAATTAAACATTGCAAATTAATTGTATACAAAACTACCATTTATTGTTTTTCTTTCCTTTAATATTCTCAAATATAACTAACTACCGTTTAAACAATTCATCACAAACGATTGACTCACAATTTTTCTTCGTAATATGATGTAAATATAAGTTGGAATGTTACATACGTAATGCAAAACTATTTAAATTGTCATAACATTTAGAGGATGCGTAGATTTTTATTAACAAAAAAACCACAAAAATGCTTTTTGAAATTTCAAAGTTATTAACTATTAACGTATCATTAAAAGTATAAGGTATTCTGTTTCTCTCGTATTCCAAAGTAATTTAAAAACCATTTTGTTCAAAATTTAGAGAAAAAAAACTGTTTTGTTGTATATTAGTATACAAATAAAAAATAGATAAAGATATTAATAGTTGAAAGAAATATATACTAATCGTTAACATTCAGTGCTTATACTATAAATCCATTTGAAAAGGTTTTAAATTTAAAACGGAATCAAAGGAGTAAAAAACAGTTAAATTGAAACATTTGGAATAACATTTTTAAAAATATTCTTACGGTTTACCGTATTTCATTTTCTTGGCAACAAATATCCTCTTAAATGGTTCGCTTTTTGCTGTGCATTCTATTTTTGTCCAAATGTCAGACGTAAATATGTCAGTTCTAGCTTTTCCATTGTTTGCTGACGAAATCTCAAACTTCCTGCGACGTTGAAAGATTAGAAAGCAATGAAATGCCCATTTTTAATTTTGTTTAGCTGTGCATTTTTCTATGTTTGAAACATGGTTTTCTTTTTTCACCAACAGTAGTTTGTTTATTTTATTATTATTAGATGTGAATGTAACAATGAACATCAAAATATGTACTGTGTATTGAAATGGTTTAAAATGTATCCAATATTCTAGGATACCTTTAATATAGTTTGCTACGGTAATGCTTTCGCGATATTAATTTATATCACAGAGTGGAAATAAATTATCTTCGTTTCATTTTAAAGAACTGCATTTAAAAATAACTGAATATTTTTATTCACAAAAATAATTTCTTGATAAATAAAATATTTGAAGAGTCCGTTAAATGTGCAGTTTTTTTTATATATATAGTTTAATAACTCTAATTTTTCCTCTTGTGTAAAAGTACAGTTTTTCTGTTTTCTTTCCAGAATAAGCTAAAATCCCAATGATTATTTATATATAAGAGACTAAATAGGAATTATATTGAAAATACGAATTCGGTTAATCGGAAACGAGTAATTTCATAACTATATTTGTGTTCTTTATGTTAGCATAGTTATAATACATAAATTATAAAACATTTTTTTTGTCCAAAATGGGTTTCATGTTTGATTCTTTATCAATAGGATAAAACAATTGTGATTTATCACGGATTTTCTTGAAACATAATTCAGTTCCAAAAAATTGAAAGTCGTCTTCCAATTATTTATTATTTTTAGTTTCATATACTTTGTGATTCATTTTTACACTTCTTAAATAGACTTATACGAAGCATTCAAGGTTATAAATAAGAATTGGGAAGCTTATACGGACTCCAGAGCCCTACATCTTAATTTATCATCAGAGTTACAAAGAACATGAAATTCCTCTCAACATGAAATGTACTATTACTATCTAGAGTCTATTAAAACTGGGAACAATTTTGAAATTAACACACATTATACTTAAAATTAATTTACGATTTTGTACGTAAATAACAAATAGAAGTTCAGATTATTTTTTTTGAAAGTGGTGATCAAATTGAGAGCCATTTGTATGGCAAACCTTCAAAATAAAATGGTTCAATATAACAAATATTCTCGAGGAAAATCACAGTTTCAATTTCATAATTTTTAAATATTTTTAATTATATTGGTTTAACATTGATGAAGACAAGATTTATAGTCCCTTTTATTCAAATTCTGTATCACTGGATATCATTTTGCACTTTTTTAATATTGATTTCAGATCTAAATATTTTAAACTTCCTATCTAAGGAAGGGCTCTAACTGCCATGCATGAATTTAAAAATTAGCGTGTTTTCTAAATTAGTACTGTTTAGAAAAGTAAAAAGTACATATTCTTCCACTTTTTTTTATTTTTATAAGAAAGCCTGTACCTGAATCTACTATTCTACAAAATTATCTCCACTTTAAGGCCTGTACCTGAATCTACTATTCTACAAAATTATCTCCACTTTAAGGCACTTAGTTATATACCGAACAGCCATCAATTAGGGCAATGGTTAGCCTCCTGATGGGCTAATCACTACACCAAGGCCGTTTTGAGATCATTATCGTCATAGCGTTGATCACCTAAATGCTTTTTCAAGTGTATAAACAAGTGGTAGTCATTATATTAAGTCTATATTCAGAGTAATCATGCTGCTCCCAGCCGTATGATGCAATGAAATGTTTGGTACGATGAGCCGCGAGAGGAAGGCATTATCAAGTAGCAAAACGACAAGGCAAAGCGGTCGAAATGAAGAGGACGACCCCTGAGAAGAAGATATCAGCGCTTAGGTGTGTGTCGTCCTCATTACTTGATCGAGATTCGAAATTATGGGGTCGGTCACCAATAGCCCTCGTGTTGTTTCCAGTGCGACGTTAATAAAACCAAATCAAGTCAAAGGATCTCGAAACGCGGTTTATTCTCTTCATTTCTTTATCTCTCCGTTGTCGTTGAGCTTGTTGTCAAGCAAAGCTTCTTTCGTCAGATCAAACAAATAAGAATCCGAGAAGGCAATTAGGCCTGTTTAGAGGATGCATTAGAAGCCCTCAATGCCCTTTGCAAAGAATTTCGAGCGTCAATCGTGCCATATGAGGTCGAGCGTTGTTTTGCAGAAGAAGCATGCTTTTTCACTGATATGCCTGGACATTACCTGTTCAACACAGCATTGACATCCTACTCAATCATATCTAAGGGGCATGGGCTGTTGATAATGCGATGTATTTCTAATCACAGGAAATCGATCATGAACCCTCAACTCGACGGTATTACATTTGCGACTACTTTAAAATTTTCCAGCACACGCGTAAATATTCGCACTGCTCGTAAAACTACTGCCTAATCCTTTGTTCGGTTGAGAGAGTATTTCTAATGGTTTCACGCTTTCCGAAAATAAAAATCAAATCACAGAACGAAAAGTACTTTCTTCGAGCGGACACGCAGCTGTAACTAAGACTTCAGAGGTTATGTTTTCTTAGAGAGATATAAGTCAGGAAAAACTGAATAATATTTTTCCTAAGGTTACCACCTACCTAGTGCGAAAGTTTAAATTGCCTGCATCAAGAGTTTTCTTCACTAAAAAAAAATGATTTATCTGTTTAAATATTGAATGGCCCTCGTAAATGTGATCTAATTTTTTTACAAAATAATTTTGTCCTAAAAAAAAGATCTTTCAGATTCAAAAAATTCAGATTCAGTTGATTGAATTATTACAAAATCACAGAAGAAAAAGATCAGAAGATTCTGATTCTGTTGACTGAATTATTACAAAATCGATAGCTGTTTGTATATATTTCTCTGTTACATTTTCCTGTTGAAAAAACGCTATTTCTTTTTAATGACTTCATTAATATTTATTATTTTGTGTGCGTCAGAGATGGATTATTATATGATATTTTTGCTTTTATAAATAAGCTTTTATTTTTATGTATAATTTAATTGTTGGTATCGAAGGAAAAAGTGTATTATAATTATGTAGATAATTTACCAAATTACCGATAAAAACATTATTGATTTACCGGTTATAATTTAAGGCTTCAAAGTTAACAATTTACTCGTTAGTTCCGAATTCCTGATTACTGGTATTGCAATTCCTAATTGAAACGTATATTCTTGTTTATCTTATCACATCCTTTAAATTTGGGAATTACTAGTATTTCTTGAATATGAAATCAAAATTTTAACATTATAAAATTAAAATTACCTACAAATAGAAATGTTTGGTATTTTAAAATGTACTGATCTTTTTTCAAGTCCATGAAGTCCTAATGTGATGATAATATTGGAAGATTTTTATATTGGACAAGTTTTTGCGTTTTTTGAATCTTTTTCTCTACTAGCTGTAGAGTATCCGTTCTTTATATTTAAGAAGTTTTAAAATAAAGTTTAACAAAATTGTTATAATGTATTAAAATAATTATATATAAATTGTTATAATTATTTTAATATAATTGTTTGTGATGGACAAACAAATAAATAAATACAATTATCTCCAAAAATTCTGTGAAATTAAGCTGTCGGAAGTAAAGGTAGACTTCGTCGAATATAATTATTGAATGACTCATTCGAAAAATATCATATTTCTACAACAAAAAACAAACAAATGAACAAATATAACGATCTTCAAAAAACTCTGTGAGGAGTAAAAACAATCAGATACAGTGATATATCGTGACGTCATGGGACTTAATATGAGCCAGAACTATGCGCTGTGGATATTCAATCTTCCTTTACGGTTATTTTAACATTAAATCATTTTTAAAGGAAGTTAGAGGGAATTTCAAATAATTATCTTTGGTCTGCCCACTCTTATCACCCATAGATTCAGAATCACAAATTTCATGCTTTTAGGTGATTTTATACTTGCAATACACCTCCACACTTATACAGACAAACAAAAACTTCCATTTATTAATACAGAATATTAGATGAAAATACTCTTAAGTTGTCCATGCCTAAAGAACAGAATTCATAATTCAAATTGAAAAATATCCATAGTTAATATCCTATTACGATTGTATTATCATTTACAGAGCAGCATGTTTTAGTAAACTACTTACATCTATTTGAATCTATAAATCTTTTACTGAGTAAAATATGTTCAAAATATCGATTTCTGTATTTACAGTCTAAATATATTTTTAAATTTATGTTAAATTAAAAAATTCCAAATTTGTAGGAAGTTAATAAATTTTACTTGTTTAGTATTACAAACAGTTATGTATATATGTGTAAAAACCGAATTCTCTTTGATAACAACAGACTTTTCTATCTGAAAATGTGTTCTTTTAAATGCTGTTTCAGCGCTAGGCGAAGCCAAACATAGAATTAAATCTATAAAGTCAAGAACAAAAGCGACATTTATTTCTTAATTAGCTGGAGTACCCATTTTGTATGTGGGTAAATTTTTAAAATAAAGCCCAACAGTTCAGGTAATAATAAACAAATAATACAATAAACAGAATGGGTATATTTTGTAATGATTTATTTGGAAAAGAATTAGAGGTTTTCTGGAAGAAACAAACAAGGGATTTATAGAAATTCTTTCAAAAAATTTCACAATGAATGAATTGTTGAGCGAGAGCTAAGAGAGACCGTGATGTCATGTGACGTCTCAGCTGTGCCTAGCACATCTGTAATCATCCTTTGCCGAGGGAGAAAAGACCGAGAGCTCGTTCACTTGTGAAACAAATTCCAACTAGCATGTATCTCTCATTCATTTTTAAAACAGGGTAAATGTTCGTACCGTATACCGCATGAATACCAAATCATTTGGAATGATGTATCTCTGAATGGAACGATTTTTAAATAAAGAATGGTAAATCAATGCTTTTAATTACTATTTTCAGAAATTCACCTTAAAACGGTTGATGTATTTATTCGTCCAAAATAAAATTAGTCTTAAGAATTCTTTGATCTCTCAGATGGTGAAATAATCATAAATCTACGACGTTTCGTTCGATAACTATACTAGAAAGTATATCAAAGTACACAAAAATTGCTTCTACACCGAATTTAAGAGAATCTCATGTGATTTCGAATTTAAAAAGTCTAACGTAAATTTCAAAAAAATCTTCAAAAGGAGAACACTGTTAAGTTTCAGCGTTCTAAATTTCATGCGTTCTGGGCCTTTTTTTTTTTTTTTTTTTTTTTTGGGCTACGCCGTGGGACGAACTCAAACTCTTCCTTTTATTAATAAGGAACTTATCGTTTGTTACTTTTAATTCAAGGTATAATAACCAATAAATCTCATATATCAGAAAGATTGAGTTTATTTAGATCAGAGATATTGTTCCAGATGAATACTTTTGTGACTTGATGGAGAAATTGTGTTTTTCTGTTTCAAAAAACAAACTGCATTTTTTAATCATTTATTTAAATAATTACATAAAAAGCCAACTAAATGTGTCTTAATATCTTGGATTTTCAATACTCATCAAAGTACTGATGCAGCTAATTATTTTTTTTTTGAAATAAATTATAGTATTTATTTGAATTCAATAAATATGTAATGAAAACTAAAAATATACCCAATATTTTTGTTCAATAATTTTGAACCTAAAATTTTTTAAAGGATTGGACAAAAAGGTTGAAATAGAAATAGAAAAACCATCACATAATTTAAACAAAATAGTAGAACTTAAATATTTATTGTTTAATAATACATTAACATAATTTTCAGTCACGTGATAGTTTCTTCATTTTAAATCATGCATTTCCATGGAAACACAGTTGACGTAATTACATTGTTTTATAATTAATAGCAAAAAATTCGTAACAATAAATTATGTTTTTATATACTTTTAAACAGTAAGCATGCATATTTCTATGAATAAATTTTACCTTGCACAACTTTTAACTAATTTTGTGTTTACAATTTTTCATTAATAACAGCGGAGTTTTTTTTTTTTTTTTTTTACCGTTTAAACATTTAAAAATAAAAATCATTTTCAATGAACTATTTATTTGATATAAAGATCCTAAATCAATTCAAATTAAATATAAGATTCAATTCAGTTTTTCCTTTAAGAAATCGAATATATTTTTAATGCATTTGAATATTTAAATATTAAAGCACGCACATTATTATATTAATCGAAAAACAACTTTCAATGATTGGAAACGGATATAGACAAAAAAAAAAAAAAAAAAAACAGATTGTAGGTTTCCTAACTTTTTAAAATTATTCGGCTTTATTTTGTTCATTAAAAAGTTTTATTGGTACTTTTCCATTTCGTCAGCGCAAGCGATAAAGTCGCCAAAAATGATTCAACCGATGCCAAACGGAAGACGTGATTACTGTGTGTTATCGCCAATAAATTCTGCTTGGCGAGATTTGCGCCGGCAGAATGGAAAAATACCGTTTTATTTGATTAAATGCTTAACAGTTATTAGGAGGTGCAAATGCATTTAGGAACATTTTAAATAGCACACCAAGAAAAGTACTTCGGCTTGAAATGAAAATTAATGCACAGTATGATACAGATGAGAGATTTACTTGATTCCAAAATGAAAACAATTAATCAAATGTATTTTGTACAATTTGTCAAAACAATTAGACAAATGCAGAACAATTTCAATAGCGCGTGGGACTGCCTCCCGTCGCAACACGGTTCGGTATTGAGTTGCTTATACGTCGGATGCTATATTGAAACAGATGAGCTTACAAATCTTGAACAGAGTAACACCGTGGCTTCCGGAGCTTGAGCTGGTCCCACAAATACTCGATAGAAGACAAAGCCGAGAGAAGGCCGGCCATGGAAGAGTCTGAACCTGACATAGAAAATCTTCAGCTACTCGAGCAGTATGAGGACGAGCAATTCCGGCTGAAAAATTACCCCTGGAAGATCATTTAGGAAGTCCGTTAAGGTTCCATGTATCACCAATAGAGTCATATGCTTTGGCCAGCCCTATACCATTACACCTGCTGAGCGGGTGTCGCGCGACGCCGTGGGTGGAATTATACTGTTCACTTGGGTGACTCCAACCCGTATCATCTGTCCCCAAAATGAACTGGGATTCATCACTAAACATTACATTTTGTCAATATGGGACATTCCAAGTTGCTCTCCTTTGGCACCACTGTAGATGGAGTTGGCGATGTTTTAGTGTTAAAGGCAGTGCTCTAAAAGGGCACATGGATTACAGATTCACTTCCTTAAGGAGTCTGTTAATGGTTTGTGGAGAAACTGACAGGTTTTAATCTGATTGTATAGTGAAACGAGTCATTGTAGGATCCTCGACACTTCCAGCACGATTCTTCGATCCATTCGCTGCGTCATCTTCCTGGTCGTACCAGACCCGCACATGGGTACCATCTAGAATCCGCTGCTCTCAACACGTTCTGACGGCACACTCCGATTGATCGACCTGGAGAGCAACACGGCAGGTCGACCATCCTGCGGTTTTCATCCCGATGATCAGGCACCTCTCAAACTCGTTTAACTGTGAGAAATGTCCTCTCACATTTGTAACTGCCATTCTTCGCTGAATTCAGTCCTTCTAGTGTCATAATACAATCGTAACGCTTATGAATCTTCCATAAAGCGCAGTTTTAAAAAAACACTTCCCGATTGCAGCATCATTGTAAGGTGTGTAGTTACGCGCATTGGAACCAAACTTGGATCACTTTCATATCGGACACCATTCAGCTATTTTGCAAAGTTTCGCAATTGCAGTGATAGTTTCTTGGGACACTATTTTCAGTATTCTTGAAGATTTTCATACAAATTAACTGAGTTATTTTGTATGAAAATCTTTTCTTAAATTCCTACTATTAGTTCACACTCTCCCTACATATATTTATATATCATGTTAAAATTTGAATCGTTAATGAAATGCTTTTTATTCATCCACTCAAGTTCAAATACATTTTTTAAACTTGTAGTGGATGACACTCATTGTTAATATAGAGTTTTAGAATATTAATTCGTCAATTAAATTTAATTGTTTAAAATACACTTTAGCCCAACCGCTTGGCACGATTTCAAAACTTAGTAAATTTGGAAAATTTTTTTGGTGGACCAGGGTAGCCACATTTGGCAAAATACCCGCCAAATAATTCCTGTCGCCAAGGGTAGTTGAATTCAAAAGGCTAAATAAGGTTAAACTGAATTCAAACCTTTTAATTTACCGGATGAATTAAGAAACAAGCCAATGCTTCTACTACGTCAAATGTCTTGCAATGGCAAAGTTGGTGGAGCATCGACGTAGAATCTTCATGCCTTCGGATCGAATCTCGTCGAAGCATAATATTTTTTAATTTGATTTTCAAATAATTAATTTTAGTTTTGTATGCCAGAAAAAAATTCTCTTATTTAAGATATTTAGCAGGATATAAATTTAGGAATAAATACCGACAGTAACGAAGCGTGTGGATCACTGGGAAAAAATTTCTTTTGTCACTTAATAGTATGATTCTGTCATATGTATATACATATTTATATTAATTGTAATTATTTAATAAAAGGTAACTAAAATAAAAATTTCCTTTGTTGACCTAAGTAGAATTGGCTTTACAATTATTTTTTAACTTCAAACTCCCGTTTTAAAATTTCAATGCATATATATTTCCTGATGCAGTGTATGCGTGGCTTGACATCGTTTTTTTTTTTTTTTTTTTTTTTTTGATGATGATGATGATGAGACTTTTTATGCCAAATTTCGCGCTTTCCGATTGACATGTTAGAAATAAATGCTACACATATTAAGTTGGCGAAAATAAACCGAATTTGAATCCCCCGCTTGTACTGAAACATTGTTTTCTTTTTATTTAAAATTAATTTCTTAGAGTTAATTTTTGTAGTTTTAGTAAATAAAAATCACATAAAATATAAATTGTAGTTGAGTAAAATTGACTATTTAAACCTTTTCTTCTTCTATCACAGTATGTAAAATAGTGGTAGATGTGAAGATTCATGAGTTCTTTTTAGTTTTTGTTTAGTTCTACTTAGTGAATAATATAAATTCATTCTTTAGGTAACCTTAAAGTAACTTGGCATACTATTTTAAAAGTCTTCAAACTATTACTATAGTTCCCATCTAACAATTGTAAAGTATTTCTTCAGTTCAAGAACGTACTTCGTTCAGAGACCGTTTTACAATTTTCCCCAATTAAATTAAGGAAAATATAATAATCCTTCCAAGCCCCAGAACCAATTTACTTTTAACATGTTCTCATAGGTTTACATAAAAAGATATATAAAATAAACAGACCTTAATATGAAACACTGACACTAAAATAAACTCTAGATACGCATATACTCGATATTTCCGCTGCCCAATTACTATTTTAGCCTCTTTAATACTATCAGCAGCAGAAGAAAGAAAGAAATCATTTGCACGTATTCACTTGGTGAGGCTAGGCTACACTAGTAATTTTTCTCCCTATTATATAATTTGAGGCATTTGCTCCGTTAAGGTTCCCGTCAACTGGCCATTTTGTTTTCGCGAACGTTATGTTAATCCTATAGAAAATTTCAACTTTTGTCCACTGATAGAGACTATTTTACGACGCAAAAAGGGCATTCGAAAGAGTGAAAAATAACGAAGGTTTCTGAAGAATTATATTTTCTTTTTTTTTTTTTTTTTTTTTTTTTTTTTGAGATTATTTCAAAATATTCTTAAAGACAGGGAAAACCCGTTACAAATCATTAAAATAGACATAAAAATATTTTTAACAATTGGAGGCAAAAAAGGTAGTTCCGCAGAAACCATCATTTTTGGTTCTTTCGGATACACTTTTATGTATATATATATATATATATATATAGTCTAAGTGTAAGAAAAAAAATAGAAATTCCCTAGGATTGATATAACGTTCACAAAATAAAAGTTAACAGTAAACAGTCATCTCATTATGAATTGTGAACCTAATGTTAATCACACGAAATTACTAATTATTCTTTTCGAATTCAAGCGATCATATTAATTTGAATTCAACCGTTGCATTCGGAAGAATGGAAATTTGTTAAATATTTCTGATTGCGTTTTTCTTCCAATAAGGAAGTGCATTCGTGGAAACTTTTATAGAACAAAAGAGAACTATGAAGCGAATATAAAATAAAAGTACTTTTGAAAATATACAGATAAAAAACAGTGAACATGTTCCCTTTTTCAAATTTTTTATGTATTTGATATTAATAATAATCTAGGCCTCATAAACACAGTTATAAGTAAGCTATATAATCTAATTACATATCCACTAATTGAAGATGATATCTTCAACCAATATTTCGACTCGAATTCAGAAATTGCTATAGAGTTTAATGATGAAACGTTTGAAAACAAAAAGTGAAACAGTCCTTTTTGTGTCTGAATTTTTAAAATCCTCTTTCAAAAAATTTAACGGATTCTTTGGCGTAAATAAAATGGCCAAATCATTTTATATTTCGTGAATTGACGTTATTTATTTCTGCATTCCTTTCATTCTTACAATTATTTTTTTTTTCGTTTACAACTTTAGAACAAAACAAAAAAGCTTAACAATTAATAAATGTAACATTCTAGACACTGAAAATAGTTATAATTTCAAAATTTAAACAAAGTAAAAAATTTAAAATTTTTCTTTCTTTATAACAGCACTATAGATAAAGTAAATTTTATGTATCAGAGTACTAAGAACCTAAATTTTGAGAGAAACACAGAGATATTTTTTAATTCATGAGACGTAACACCATTATTTATAGTTTTAAAAATCTATTTTCTAACGTTGTGTATATCAAATTCTCAAAAAAAAAAAAAAAAAAAAAAAAAAAAAAAAAAAAAAAAAATGCTTTTACGGAATCAGTTAAGTACTCTTTATTTTGTTAACAGTAAGACAAAAAAAAATACAAAATACAAAATTCCAACAATTGAAAGTTGTCTAATTGATTGTTTTGCTAGCGTTACACTTAAAAGTGACAGCGACGAGGACGAAGCAGGAACTGACACCTCCCTTTCATAACTTCCCCACCACTCCCACAGAAGGACAAGGCGCCTCAAAAGATTAAACGTGCAACAGCGCAGCTACACAGCGGGTCCTAAGTGTAGCGAACACGATTGGACGGAAATAACACCGACCGCGATTTCGCTACCATGACCCCTGGACAACCCCACAGCCTTCATTTTAAGGTCTGATTTTCCATTTGCCTGAATATCTTGCATAAGATACTAAATTTCTTTTAAAGGCGATTTTTATGTTATTTAATTTTTTCAAGTATCACAATCAAATAATTCATCTTTCTGAAGGAAATCCACTCATTTTCTAATTTTCTATTCATTTAAATTATAAAAATTATTATATAAAATTATATTTTAATTAATTAATTTATTTATTATTTATTGCCGCTGCATTTGATAGTTCAGAGTGGCCTAGTGATGATTGTTGCGGACTTGTACCATCATTTCGTCGAGTCGTGGGTTCGAGCCTGGATGTCACTAGAGACCCACCGTGTAGCGGACTGATGCATGTTAATTCTGTAGAAGTCTTCTCATTGGCATTATGTTGAAGTTAGGAGAGGTAGTTGAAAGCATCGGTGTCGTCTTCGTCACTTAACCGAGGAACAAAGTGACGAGGTCCGTCGCCGATAACCTCGTGTCTCTTTTCAGCAGCGCATTGATAAACAATCACACTCAATTCTCTTCCATTAAAATCTAAAATTTTTGTATGTTTTATCTAATTAATTCGGTACGTTGGATCCTGTGAAATCAGACCTCCGAATTATCTGAATCGGTCTACACGGCGAATTCTTCTTCGTTATTTGAGATGCAATATACATGCAAATTTGCTTAACTATACTTGATTAAAGATGATCAATCAACAATTGTAAGCCATTCGGTGTGGCAGCGGTAACCTAGTGGTCATGGTTTCGGATTCGTGGCTGGCGGTTTTCGTTCAGTCGCGGTTTCGATCCTTGGCTGCTAAAGACCCACCATGTAGCTGGGGCTGATGCACGTTAAATATGTTGGGACTCAAAGTCCTCCCGTGGCATAGTGTGGAAGTTAGGAGAAGGGTGTGTGCCAATTCAGGTGTCGTCCTCGTCACTTGACCAAGGTTCAAAATTACGAGGTCCGTCGCCAATAACCCTCGTGTTGCTTCTAGTGCGACGTTAACGGACAATCCCATCATTTAAGGTTTTAGAATCAATTTATAAACAGGAATCCAATATATTTCGATATCAAATTTAAATGCGGATTGTAAAAAAAAAAATCCCTTTTATGAATTTCTAATATCTGAAACAGAGACACGATACAAACTATGCGTAGTGTATAGTTAAATTAGGATTTATTGATAATAATAATGAATAAATTTTGGAAAATAAATTTAATGCACTTTAAATAGAGGTCCTATTTTTGGGCAAATACAATGACCAGCAAAGCAAATGAAACACCATGAAGATTCTGGTGTCTTTTTTTTTTTTTTTTTTTTTTTTTTTTT
>BMAW01087699.1:283454-346501 GCA_019974015.1 Nephila pilipes
AGTATACGATAATTTAATTATAATTAATAAAAATTTGTTGATTAAAACTAATTATTTAATGTTTTAAATTTCACGCCAAGTTTCTCGCCAAGTCGCCAAAGCCAATGATTATTCGAGCTAAAAAATTTTACAAGTATTTATTTTAGATAAGAAATTTAAAAAACGTCAAATAATAAAATAAAGTACAAAAACTAATTATTGAATAAATTCAATTTGACTCGACGTTCCCTTTTGCTCTTAAAATTTAAGGTATAAAAATTATGTTACGCAAAGTGGGAAGTTTGAAAGGAAAGCCATATTCAAAAAATTCGTTTTTTATCGGTGTTATTCTATTATGTAAATATGTATGCAAATTATGGTCCCAAAAATACAATCCGAAATCATTTTAATCAGCAATTATGAAATCAACAAGTATAGCAATAATTAGTAAGTAATAATAAACATCTATTTCAAGGAAAACTGTGAGAAAAGATAAAGTAAAAATACATCACTTTACGCACGTTATGCTTATTTAAAAAACGCAATGACACTTCGATAAATGTGAAAATAACTCCACTAAATAAAAATCTGAGAATAATCTATAAAGGAAAGCTTTTTTATTTTGTATTACTGCTCACGAATAGAGGACGCTGTTAATATAATTTACCTTAAATATTAATAACTTATTGGGAACTTAAAATATCTTCTGATGGATTGATTATATATTTTTCTTGTAGATCGTGTGGTAGTGGAGTTAGTTATAATTGTTCAAATAAAACATTTACTGTAACTTTTTCCACAACTGATTTGTAAAATATAATTTGTAAAAAAAATAATTCCACAATTCGAGATTTTTCTTGGAGTTGTATTATAATCGTAAATGCGAAAGTGAAACGCTGTAAGTTTTTATAAAATATTGATTTATCTGTGAGAAAATTAATGGATAAAAAACACAGACTGTGAAATGTTTTTAGAGTAAAATTCCTTTACTGACAGAAGAAATATTTATTTTTATATGCATATTTTATAGAGTTCGTCTGTCAATGTGGTGCCAAAACCCAGGGAAAATTTTATGATTTTAATTTAAGAAGCAACTTACCATTTTTTTTTTTATTTTGAGAAAAAATAAACATTTTGATTTACCGGCCAATTGAAAATGTTTATTAAACAAACACATGAAGTTTATAATTTAGTTTACACATACAGGTTTACTCACTCAATTTAATGTAGAGCTCATCACTTTAAATTTGTTAAGATAGATTTAATAAATCTGAAGAAAATCATTCTTAGTTCTTGTAAAATACTGTTTTCATGTAAGCGAGCGTGTGTATCAAAATAAATCTATAAAAACGCAAGTTCACAATGATTCTTTACTGACTGGTAAGAAATATTTATTTCAATAGACGCATTTCAGAGGGCGATAGAGAGTTATAAAAACATTCTAGTGCCGATACAGGGACGCAGTAGTCAAGTGGTCATAGTCGCGAGCTCGCGACGGTCGTTGTTTCCGTTGAGTCATGGATTCGAGTCCTGATGCCACTGAAGACCCGTCGCTTAGCGAAACTAATGTACGGGGAATATATTGAGGCTTTAAATACTCCCGTTGACGGGGGGGGGGAGTTTGGAGAGTGAGTTGCCAGCGCAGATGTCGTTCTTTTCATTTGACCAAGGCTCAGAATTATGAAGTCCATCGTCAGTACTCTCCGTCTTGCTTCTTAATATAAATCAGCAAACATAATCTTAATATAAATCAACAAACAATAAACAATCTTAATATAAATCGACAAACATCCACAACATGTCTTGGAAAACTTTTCAGACCCAATTTAAATGATCATCTATTGTTCTACACGACAGTACATTGCTCAAAATATCTGTTACACATATTCATAAAGTATATTAAATCCCAACATTTAATAAAAAAAATTTGAAAAATTCCACCCAAACTGTGAACTTATGCACAAAATAAAAAAAAAGTTAGTTGTAAAGTGGGAGGCAGCCGTAAAGAGATGATGATTTGAAGAGGGAAGGGTGGTAAAAAGTGAGGGGGTTCACCCCTCACTCCCTACTTCTAATTTTGGTGGTAAACTTTTTTTATTTCATATTAGCCATATAAAACTAGGACATTCTAAGCAAAACATTTCTATAAATCCTGTTGTCTAATCACATATTTACCTTTTCTTCCGCTTCTGTAATATTTAATAGATATTTAGCAGAAATATGCTCAAAATGCATTGCCATGCATCGCGGTATGGTCGTTAAATTCACGTATGCGGCTATTCCTTCATTTCCATTTTTCATTCCTTCATTTTGTGAGTAGTTTTATTCATTTTGCTATTTAAAGAGAGCCACACGCTCATTTCCAAATATGTTAGTGAAAATATACAAAGAAATCTGAAATTAACTTCATTTCGTAATGTAGTAAATAACGGTGCCTTGGAATGTAGTCGAGAGTAGAGATTGGAATTTTGCATTCATTACTTCCTATAGCGGAATGCCTCCTGCTACCTTTACAACTGTTACACAAATTTAGCTAAAAATGGACAAATTTAGACATGAAAAAATTTCTAATGCAGGGTCTTCGATCGTACTATTTAGGATTTCTGATTATTCTATATCTGAATAAGAAACAACACGATGACTATTGGCGACAAATCTCATAATTCTGAACCACGGTGAGTGATGAGGATAACAGAGCCAGTATGTCACTCTCCTAACTTTTACACAATGCCAACGGGACGACTTTGAGCCTCTGCAGATTTAATATGTAACAGCCCCACTAAATGATGAGTATTTTGTAAAATCATTGTCTTTGAATCCATAATTAAACCGAAACAATGTCTGTAGCAAGCTCAGATGCCGGACGCAAGCTTCTTCTTAATTTGTTTATTCCAAGTCTTGCTTTATAAGAAATCAAGAAATTTCCAAGTTATTCAAAGAAGTTTTTTTTCAAAAATTTCAACTTTAATTTATATAAGAATTAAAAAGTTATTGCCTATAATAAATCTGCAGATGACGAAAGACATTTAAATAACTTTTCATTCTTTGCGTTGGCTCTGTATGAATTGCTTGGTAATTTAATACCATTAATTCCAAGTATTAAATTATTGCTTGGTAATTTAATACCATCATTCTTCATCATTAATTCCATTTACATCCCCATTCATTATCTTAATCATTTAATATGACTATTCGTTGAGTCATACGACGCAAGACATCATGTAGCTCAAATGCTGAATGTTTTGGAAAAGTATTTGGTTATTAAGTAGCCTGTCAGTCTATCAATAAAATATATTCCTAACCGGTGGTCAAACCATGATTTAATATACATCAATCTTTATTCATTTATTGTTTACACACGCCGCACTTAAAAGTAACATGATTTGGCCGTAGTAGCCTAGTGGTCAAGATCTCTAGCTCGCAGCCGTCGTTGTTTCCGTCGAATCGCTGGTTCGAGGCCAAAATACAGCACTGTCTTGAAGAAATTCTTCATCATTACTAAAACGATCAAGAATCCCTACAGAAAATACCTCACAAACAAATCGATCATCAAGATTGATTTTTTGACATATCTATAATATATACGAAGGCTATTCAGAAAGTTAGGAACGTTTCCGTCTGACGTCGCTAAGCCCGCGCCGATCACGTATATTTTGTTGTCTGCGTGCTCGGCACCTGAGTCGGCGTCCAGCCATCACAACGGGAACTTTTTACACGCTGTCCGTTTTTTCGATATTCGAATTTAAAATGTGCGCTGCAATTGAAAATCCCGCCAGTTGTGAGGTGCAGTCTGTGATAGGGTTTTTGTTGGCAAAAAACCTAAAACTTATGAAATTTATCGGCAAGTGTGTGAAGTGTACGGAAACAAAGTAATGAATGAAAGTTCAATCCGGAAACGGTGCATTCAGTTTAAAAATGGCTGAACTAACGTTCACGATGAAGAGAAGAGTGGACGCCCTAGCATTGTGACTGACGAACTGGTCGCTAAAGTTGATGAAAAGATTCGTGAAAACCGCCGTTTCACAATAACGGAGCTTTCGCTTAGTTTTCCACAAGTTTCAAGTTGTTGTTTGAAATTGTCACACAAAAGTTAGGCTACCGCAAATTTTGTGCAAGATGGGTGCGTTGACTTCCAAAATTTTGTTTTTGCACGACAATGCCCTACCTCACACGGCAAACCGCACTCAAGAACTCCTTAATTCATTCAAATGGGAGGTTTTCCGTCACCCGCCCTATAGTCCCGATCTTACACCAAGGGATTTTCACTTGTTTGCAAGAATGAAGAACTGGCTAGCAACACAGCGTTTTGAAGACGACAAGGAGCTGCGGGTGCGCCTCACTGAGTGGCTGACATAGCAAGCGGCAGAATTCTATGACGAAGGAATTTCAAAGCTTGTCCACCGCTATGATAAGTGCCTCAATTTAATTGATGACTATGTAGAAAAGTAGAATTTTAGTCGCTCTTTCTGATGTATATAATAAATTTTTTTTCTTGTACTCAGTTTCTTTTTAATTCCAAAACGTTCCTTACTTTCTGAATAGCCCTCGTATACACAATCAATTTGAAACATTCGTGAACAACTTAATGAAGAATCGCCCTCGGAATTTCTGTTTGTCAACTAACACAGCGAATATAGTTACTGGGACTGCAGATAAATAGATCTCGAATGGCAACAAACATTTTCATCACTGATGCTTAACTTTCCCGCACCTCTTTCATTCAAAACATTTCAATTCTCCCGATATTGCTTTAACCATGTTTTAATTTATTTTTCTGTCGGAGGAGTTTTATAAAATTCTTGTTGGAATCGTTTTGGAACTGTTTTCGGAGATGTCGTTTCCCGTAACCAAAGAACATGCATTGATTTTTCATTCCACGATGCCCACCCCCATTTAGTATATAAACAAAAAAGTTTTCTGTTGCTTTTCGAAAAAGTAGAACAAATGAAATTTCTCGAACTAAAAATTATACTGATATAAATTATTTCCTCTTACTTCGTAAAATTACATTTCGATTACATTCCGTTATCCTGTGATTAAATTATGAAAATCCTTTATATCAGCTAGATTATAAGTATTTTATGATGAGTTGAAGATCCGCAAAATTTATCCTTCTTATTAGACTGATTTTGACAGTATGGCTATTAAAATGATATAATACAATTTTTTTTCTGTAAGGAAGAAATTATATGTCTTTTACTTATTTCGGAATACGTTTTGCTTCACATGGAGTCCTAGAAATAAAACGGATATCGATTCTAATTAACAATTTGAAATTTACAAGCATGATTGAAAATTCTGTAATTAACATGCACATTTTTTAACTTTATGCACAACTTCTAAGCGAAATAAATAGTTCGCATGCATTTTGACGGAGACGAACAAGGTGGATTCAACAAGTTTCTGTTTTTGACAATAGATGCCGTTTCTAAAACACTTTGGTGTTACCATCGTTTGCTACCCTCTGTTAACCAGCGCCAAAACAAATGTGACATTAATTCATAACATGCCTATTTACCGTTTAATGTAATAATCGTCGTCATTTTGTTGCCGGAAACCGAGCAACGAAGGCTTCTTCCAATTAACGAGCTACATAGAAGACGGTCTTATTGACAGGACGACTTTTTAGGAGGCGGGATTGTCATCGTATGAGTTTTTTTTTTTTTTTTTTTAAAAAAAAAAGAAAAGAAAAGTAGATTATTGGATATTACTACAAAGAGTTACCTCATATAGATTTCCTATTCCTAACACAGTAAACGCTCTTTAATCCGGCATTAAACGGTCCGGCACTGATCAAATCATTAACTTCCGCATTTTTAAAACGTTCTTATGTATTTCACTTGGTGTGTGTCTGTGTGTATTAGTGTGTCGTCAAATTTTCGATCGTTAATTGAACCAACTTCTCATCAAGCTAGAGCTCTAAAATTTTGGGAACCGTTCTTACTTACCAAACAATGCAATATTTAGATATTTGCGACCAGTTTTAAATAATATTTCAATAATTCTTTTTAATAAACTTTGCCACCATATAAAAACGTTGTTTTTAAAAACTTTGGTTTTTATCTCGAATTATTTCGTTTGGATTAGTGAGTTTGTTGACGTCCACCGCTATGTCCCGACGCAACGAAATCTTTTCATCTCCATAGAGTGTTTGTTTCTTGTTTAATAGCGAGTTGCATCTCACATCTGCGCAGTATTACTCGTCTATGTTCATATAAGCAGTGTACCGTATAGTAAAATGCTCTCAACCCCCACATGTGTTCAAGTGATCATAAAATTAACAAACGTTACCATGTGACTAGAGTAGCTTTTCACAACTTCTTTTAACTATCATTGTGCTGTGTTCATTTTTTTCTTCTGTGTTTTTATCATATTAAGAATATACAGTTAAAGTAATGTTATGTTTGAATTTGATTTTGTCGTTGCATGAATGTTGAAGAATGTTCTTCAGAATGTACGTAATGCAACTTCAGAATGCACGTAATGCAACTTCAGAATGCATGTAATACAACTTCAGAATGTACGTAATGCAATTTCAGAATGTACGTAATCATATTAAGTACATGTTTCAGTCGTTTAAACGTTTTTCTGGTGTGCATTATCTTTGGTTATACCCATTGAAATTACATTGTTCCTCTATAATTAGGCTAAATCGTTAATCGCGACCTGGTCGCAACCGTATAAGATTAAAGTCAACTTACTGTACTTCATTTCCCAATCGTAACCGTACCCCCGTATATATAAATTATGTTTACGTCTTGCGGCATAGCAACATTTAACCTTCATGGTTTGCGGCTCTTACATCACACAAGAATGGTCTCTTTTATTTTGTGTTAGAATGCTAATTTTTAGCTTGATTATGGCTTTCTTTTAAATTTCTATTTTTATAAATTCTTGATTTCTTTTTTTAAATGAATGTCCTTTAACCTAAACCCTTTTGTTGTGGGCTGCGGTTTTTGGTAATATTTTCTGAGAAGGAAAACCCACTAGATTTTATTGCTAACACCCAACAAACACGTGTATGGTTCCATCTATTGAGTTATTACTTTGAAAGCACGGAATTTTCGTAATTCAATCACTTAATGTAAATCCCCGATAAAACGCCCCCTTTTCCCGCATAACTGGAAATATTTTAAATTTATATGGTTGAAATGGAAGTTTTTTAAAAGGGATTTTTAGAATTTTTAATGTAGAATCCCGTCTTTTTCAAGAGGATTTTTGTTTTCACTTCAGATTTTCATTTTCAAATCTAAAGTTTTGAAACGCACTTTTTTCGCTGGTGATACGGTGAGTTAATATAATTAATCTTTTTATATCCTGTTGCTACGAGTATTTTGTTCCTCGATAATTCATTTCTATCAAATTTTGCTTCACCTAAGTAAGAAAAATAGGAGGGAAATATATAGTTTTATTATTTTTATTTCTTTTTTAAATGAGTCCAATATAAATAAGAACAGAAGTGAAATTTTCATTATCTTCACTCCAGTTCCTCCTAATCCTTCGTCTGGTTTTTTTATTTTTATTTATTATTATTATTATTTTGATTTGATTGTTTACTAGACCAGAATTAACGTGCATCAGATCTGCTACATAGCAGGTCTTGATAGCGTCAGGACTCAAAATCATGACTCGACCACAGCAACGCCGACCACGTATCCGCTACCTTGACCACTAGGCTACTGCAGTCTTAGCCTGCTTGGTGACATGTTAAACATACCGTACAAACTAAATAATGAGAAAAATTAGAATAAACATAATATTAAACATACTAATCGCATGAAATGGAAAAGTTCGAGTGAAGGAATTATTTTAACTTGTAAAGATAATGTAGCCATCAGTGATAATATTACCTACGGTGATAATATTACCTATAGGTTTCCAAAAACACTCTGATGTATGCATGGACCATGAAGGATTTGAGAAAATTCATCGCATATTATTTAAGAGCTTGGTTTGGTTTTATTAAAGTCACACTAAAAGCAACACGAGAGCCATTGGTGACGGACCTCGTAATTTTGAACCTCGATAAAGTTACGAGGACGACACTCGACCCCCTCTCCTAACTTCGACACCACTCCAACAAGAGGATTTTAGGCCCCGACAGATTTAACGTGTATCAGCCCCGGCTACACTGTGGGTATTTAGTGGCTTCAAGGCTCGAACCCACGACTCAACAAAAACCGCAGATCACGAGTCCGATGCCTTAACCACTAGGCTACCGCTGCCTTATTAAAGAGCATTAAAGCATCTAACGGAGTCAGCTAAGCATAATATTTTCTCCCATTCCTTAGTCATTAAAAAAGGAAAAACTCCCGAAAACGGCTATCCTGAGAAACCATGAAAAGCAATGATAACTTCATCCAAACGAATGATTATTTGCATATCCAGCTTAATGTCCTTCTAGCTTCTCCTCATCATCTTGTTCAAAGTAATAGAGTCATCTGTTGGTTAACTTTGAAATTGTTATTTAAACCATGAATTGAACATATTGCAAGTCCTAGCCATATTTATTTTAAGTTCATTTTGAGTATGAAATAAGTAATTCAAATATATAATCGCATACACAAGTGAAATATGAAATAGAATGTATTCAGCAAAACATCCCAGACATACATCCCTTTCAAGAAAGAGCTTTCCTGCCACTTTCATCTTGATTAGAACCCCTCTATTTTACCCCTAAATATACGCTCCTTTATTTTTTTATTAATAATTATATCACTTATATATAGTATTTGAAGCATAAGTTTAGGTTAAATATCAACAGACTCTCCTTTTTAAATTTAAACTCTTTCCCTCTTCATTCGGAGAAATGGTATTTTAGAGATTTAATTCCAATTGTTTCCAAAAATAAAATTGCCGTTAATCTTGATTATAAACTCGCTGAATTTCAGTAGTTTTTAAGTTGTAGAATGGAAAGATTTATTTTTGACATTTTTCCCGTTAAATAAAAAATATTGAAGTGAATATATTCTTAAAAAGACATTTGATATTTTAGGGATAAAATGAAATCTTAAATTTCATAAGAGTCACGTGCTTCAAATACAACGAGACTAATTAGGTCGAATATTAGTCTCTATCCTTTGGCTCAGGTGAAGAATCGCCTAATTATTTCACTATTTTCAAGGTATAAAGTAAAATTGACGCCCTTCTTTTAAAATAATTGAAGTTATGGGCAGATTGTAATCTGAAAGATAATGTTGAATGCTTTCCTAATTTGCATAATATTTTAGAAGATGGTAACGCTGATCCCGATAAAAATGTAAAAATTAGTTTGGTCCAGCATTTATCAGATCTGCAAAAAACTATTTTCGGTTATTTTCCTGTTCAAAAAGAAAAATTATTTTGGATTCAAAATCCTTCTCAAGACCGTGACACCTCCGAATTCCCAATAAAAGAAAGAGAACAACAAATTGATATATAGACCGACGCTCATTTGAAACTAAATTTTAGTATAGTTGATACTATGCATTTCTATATTAACGTTAGAAAAGAATATCCCGAAATTTCCAAAAGAGATGTGAAACATCTGATCGCATATGTCTCAGCATATGTACTCGAAAATCTTAAAAACTGATTGGATGCTAAAGATGAAAATGGCTACAAATTTCAACAATTATTCCAGAAGTAAAAATACTTTGTAATAAAAATCAATCGCAACCAAATCATTAAAAAAATTTCTTTTTATTAATTTCTTATAATTGAAAATATTGTTGCTTTTGTTTATTATACATAGAATATATTTTAGAAAACCAAAAAAGAAAACCATTAGCTATCTTACCATTCGTTATCTAATTACGACGTTTCTATTATGATAAAATAGAAATGCAATAATAATTATGAAATTTGAGTAGGATAAAGCTTTGATATCCTATTTTTTCTTATTTTTGATCTAGGGTTTTTTTTTTTCAAGAATATGGTGAGCTCAAAGGGTTCTCCGAAGGTTGAACACCTCTGATCTACACGATTACTTCGAAAAGGGAAAAAAATAAATGGATAGGATTATGCGTCGTTATTGCACTGGTAGAGCGTAGAATTCAAGAAAAAAACGTCCTTATCTGAAAAAGGAAAAAAATTCTCGTCCATCAAGACAATGCATGGTTGCGCACCTGTGCAGTTTCGATGACCAAAATCATGGAATTAAACTTTGAATTATTACAACATCCACCGTATTCACGCCAAACAAGGAGGTCATTCCCCAGACAGATGCCTATTTTGAGAATCTTCCGTAATCTTACTCTTTAGATGACCTAAAAATTTGAAGAAACGTTTGGAAAATCATATAAAGTTTAAAGGAGATAATATTGAAAAAAATTTTAAAAAATTTACCTAAAATAATGTTTTTCTATCTTTTCTACTGAATTATTGAACGAACCTAGGAATACACAATGCTTCAAAGAATTTTTTAAGACTGGGTCTATAAAAAGAAATGGAGACAAGGAGCTCATATTTGTCTTGTTTTGATTCACAGCAAGCCTCTCTGGTTCCAATACACTTTTTACGGCGATTTAATAATAATTGGAATACCTGTTCTAGTTCGCTTTGCTGAATTGCCTCCAAACCACGCGTCGGCGATATCAAAACATCGTCAAAATAACGCCCTTTTAACTTCCTTTCAAGTTTTGAGAACTAAGGGAAATCACAGGACACACTAAATAAAAAGAATAGAGTGAATGATTCAAGACACAAGCATGTTATTTATGCCAAAAACCTCCTCGAACAATGAATGACTACTTGCATAAATACGAAAACAATTCCAACTGTTTTCATCGGGATTTTCTGACCAACAAACGCTTCAAAACATTCAAATAATACTCATCAAAAATCATTTATGTAGTTGGCACAAATTCTTTGTAGATAACATCATTTCTGACGAAGAATATAATAAGTACCGTCTCGATATTGGATGAAATGTTTCTTGTTATTTTGGCTTGTGGTGAGTTTTTTGACTTACAGTTCACGCAAAAAATAACTTATAAAATCTCTTTACGGAGCTTTTCTAAGAGTTACGCCTAAAATAAAAGTAATATGAAACTTTGAAATATAAGGTTCCGAAACCTCTTAAGAACCTCATTATTTATTAACGAAAAATTTCCTGGGACGTTGATCCCGAATTGCACTTAACCTGCCTTAAAAGGATTGAATTCCTAACTATTTGTGTTTCTAGCTCAGAGTGTTAAAATAATTTTGTCGCTTTTTTTTAGATTATGATAAGAAAACTGAGAGCTATAACCACTCTTAAAAAAATGTTATAAAATAACATTTGCTCCTCTTCTTAAAAATAGATATCACTTAGGAAAGTATCTTGAGTCTTATAAAAAACTTTGTGTGTGTATACTTAGATACATATTCAATTTTTAAGTGACTTTTGTAACATCTGGGTTTGTCCAAGATATTTTCTAATCTCTTTGTTTATCTATATATCGAAGTTTCAGTTATTTCTTACTTATTAAGGATTTCATCTTTATCAGAAACGGTTTTCCCCTTTTTGTCTTTTTACTTCTTCAAAAATGCAACAAAATATGAATTGCTATAAATTATTACTTTCACAAGAGTTTCAATGCATTTGCATCAAATTTATTCAGTGTATCTAGAACACCTTTGGACCCATTGTAACAGAAGTCATTTAGTAAAAAATTAAAAGAACGTTACCAAAAAAAATTATGAGAAAAAAAACTAGAGCTCATAATCTAATTTTTATACAAGAAACTTCAATAAGCCAAGAAGAACTATATTAGTTGATATTCAATTTTGGTTTAGTTCAATAAACACCTATTATTGCATGCTTTATATAATAATTCAGCAACGCCAGTTTATTGATGGTTTATTTCACACCCTTTTGTTTCGAATAATTTGGACGCAAACTAGATCTCGTGGCAATTTAACTAAACACTTTTTTCAAACAACAGGCATGCGAGAACGTTTAAAAAACTATGTACGTTAGGAATGGGAAATAGTGTAATAAAAAGGGTAAAAGGAATGAGGTAAATCAGAGTAGTATTATTGAGTGGTCACTCCTCCTTTTTCCAAAAATTCCATGAGTATGACTCACTTCTTTACTCAAATAATCGTCGACATAACTTTTCCCGTCCATGAGATCATCTTCGCCTTTTCTGGAACAGATTTATCTGTTGAAATCCATTCTTTACTGTTACTTGGCTCCTAAAATATAATGACAAATTTTGTGTTTGAACAACGATGTCAACACAAAATAATTGATGCAGCATCAAAGAAATTTCGCAACCAAATCAAAGCTAACCTATGAATCAGTGTAAAATTTACTTTAACGTTATTTAACAGAGACAGCATACAATGGAAGCACAAACATGCCTTAGCAACACACTATATGTCATCAACGACAGGTAACTTTTAAATAGCCTCGTGTGTGTATATATATGTGTGTGTGTGTGTGTGTGTGCGTGCGCGCGCGTGCGTGTGTTATGGTAAAAGGGATTAATCTGGTGATCATGCATAATTTCGGGGATTATTCATAATCACCACTAGACTTGGTAAATGTGATAAATTGTAGAATATTTATCACAATTACCGGTAAGTTTATAAAATCTCCAACTCGTTATGGGGAATGTAATAAATTCATATTATTTTGTAGAGTAACGATATCTTGATTCGAAAAAATAAATATTTTCAAATAACGTTACAAATTTCATGCTTAAGAATTAGAAGAACGTCATGATGATTTGCAATAAAACTTACAATAATACTTCAATTTAAAAATTTTAATGAAAGTGGCCCTTTTGTGCTTTACTTTCAGAAGATACCTTAAAACAGATATATTAGATATTAGCATAAGTTATATAATATATTTCGTTCAGATGTCGTTAATGAATTAGGGTAAAAAGTTCTTCAAAGTACACATAAAATCTTACATTAGAGCTATCTTTACTTATGGGAACGATAAATGTTTCAGGAATGCCTACTTTCATTACGTCATATATTTTAAGTCTGATAATTTTCCACTGTTTTTTTCCCGCTACTTTTAATTTTAATATTATTCACTTTTACTGACAAGTTTTCATGTGTTTCATTCGTCAGAAATCTGCTGTTCGCTTTCTTAGTGTCCAAAACTTTTCATAACTTGGAATTAAAACGCTCATGGATAACGTCCATTATTCAATATCTTATTTTAAAAAAACCTCTATCAAGCACGAAATTAGATATACTACTGAAGTCACGTGCATCTGACGTCATAAATTTTGGAAAATTTATGGTCTTTGGTTAGATTCTCCATTACGAGTTGGGGATTTTATAAGCTAACCGGTAAAGGTGATAAATATTCAATAATTTATCACATTTACCGTAACACACACACATACACACACACACACACACACACACACATATATATATATATATATATATATATATATATATATATATGTTAAAAATAAAGCAGCTGTGGCAAGCATCAGTAGAGAAGGCAAAAATTAGAATGAGTAGAATCAATCTAATTTTTCCCGAAATAATGTTGTTGATACAGCAATTAAAAGGTACTCGCGAAATTATTCTAACACGCACGATTCCAAAGAGTACGTTTAAAAGTGGAAAAAAAGGTTTGTCGTCGTAGATAACTGAATAGAAAGAAATATGATAAATTTAATTTATTGCCACAATTTTCCTCCTCTATAGCACTCGTATAACAACTTGGCTAGGATTATTGACAACCCAGCGAATATAATAGATCAGTTGTAGGGTGAGTTTTTTTTTTTTTTTTTTTTAATTTTTATAGATTTCTTTGACTACTGGTCATGGCATTGAGTAAAAAAAAAATTTTTAGCAAATGCACTAAATATTCAAAATACTTTCAAATAATATGGTAATAGTAGTCACAACATGAAATAACAATATCACAATGAATTATAAAAGTAAACATCATCACGGCTTAATCAAAATTTTTCAAAACAACAAAATGATTAAATACTGGTGATAGTCCACAGAGGTTTTTGAAAGAAAAGAAAAATTTTGATACATGCTTGTTCTTCAATGTTTGTTAAGCGTTTTTTTCTTCCGTTTGTTGGTGAAAAGGGGGTTCTTGAAATATGTGCAAAAGTACACTACATGTAAAAATTTATGTAAACAAATACATGTGACCCTGAAAAACAGATTGTTACAAAAAAAATTTGAAATCATAGAAACTTAATTATGCTTCAAATAAAAAAAATGATGGTTAACGATACACTGATTTTATGTCAGTGATATGGTTAGTTTGCAATCATTGGTTAAATTTGAACATTTCTTTAAAAACTGATATAATACGCGAGTGAGAAACGTTACCAGCATGAAATAATTCATTTCATCTCTAAAACACATTCTATATTAACACATCTAAAAAAATCATTTCGCATTTTTATTTGTGTGTTTGTGAACCGTATCATTAATACCGTTCACACACACACACAAATACGTTCTTATACATCAGTTTCAACCATCATTAAATCACATTTCCTTTAGGGCAATACAAATCAAATTTAAAGACTTTTTTTCCCTTTTAACAAAAAGTTTTAACTATCTGAAAATAATAATACTTTTCCTAATTATGTTTTGTGAAACATCCTGTAATTTTCAAATGATCCAATTTTGATGTACTAAGAAATCTTCGATAAACGGTATCTTTAACTTATTTATATTTACCTTTTATTTAACTTTTTATTTATATTTACCACTTAGATAAAGAAGAAATATATGTAAAACAGATTGAATATAAGTTTGCCCTTTTTTTTCTTTTACTTCTTTCATTTTAATTTAACTAAAGTGATCAACAGTGCTGATATACAATTTTTCGAAATCTAGCAATCCGTTTCTATATTAGGTTCTTGTGTTAGTGAAAGCAGCTACCGTAACAATAGAACGGGATTTACACAAATGAATAAACAACTTGCGTTGAAGCTTGGAATATGCCAAGATATCATTCCAGATGTGTCATATATATATATACTAAACCTAGTCAACGCCCACCTAGTCAACCAATTAAGAACGAAGTGACCGAAACTTTGGAAAGTTAAAATTAAAGGTTATACAGATCACATGGTGATAGATGTTGGTATCTTTATGTAGGTAGGCTTTATGTATTTTATATGTAGACTAATGGTTTGGAAGGGAAAATCCCTTTTAGTTCTGAACGTGTGAAATTCCACGCAAAGTTTTTTTTGGAAATCCTGTGATTTTCATGAATTAAAAGATTAAATCAATTAGGATGACGAAATATAAAACGATAAACGCATTATTATGGTAGTTTAAATATAAGTTTAATTAAAAAATTAATTAAACTTGAGAGAAATCATTACACACACACACACACATATATATATATATGTGTGTGTGTGTGTATGTATGTGTGTGTGTGTAAACAGAGAGAGGGGAAAATAGCATGTAAATTCAAATTTGCGCACATGTTTTTCCAGTGGTTGCTACTACTTTCTCCCGCCTTGTCAACCAGCTGACAAGACTAAGCCCTTGTCGTAAAGGGCATTTGAGCCTTTGCTTGAGACAAAAGCCTTGAGATGGCTGTGAGGTAGTTTGAACAACAAGAGGAATGTATTGTTATCTTTAAATCGTTTACGAGGCAAGCGAACCAGTCTCAGATCTCAAGCAAAAGAAAGCTTCAGACTTCTTATTCTAAACTGTATACACACTGAAAGGCTTTTTTATATTTGTCAAACTAGATAAATCAGTTCTCATCGTTACTTATAAGATATTGTAACGATTTCATAAGCGCATTTCTCGTTAATTGGCTCTGGGGCTATTTTACTATGATGTCTTACCAGAATCTTTCATTGTGGAAGAACCGTCTGCTATGTAATTTTTTATCACTACATGGAAAGTGCATGTGATGAAGAAAAAAAAAGAGATTAGAGGTGATAAAGAAATTAAACATCGAAGGAGATAGAGATATTAGCGAGATTTACAGACACACTATATCATTGTGAGCAACAGTGAGACGATAATCTAATAGTGCATATCAAAGGCGATATTTCGAAAGTGTATTCCTGTTTCAAGTTCCGTTACTGAAGTTTTCTGAATTTAGTTCGCGCTAAATCAAGCCTACTGTTCAGGTTTATTAAGATGAGTGGAATTCTTTTTTGTAATATTAGGATTAGGACGGGAATAAGTAAGCGCCCCGCATTATTAATTTATTTTGATTTAGCTTATTCGAAATTTAATTATTCATTTTGGAACTGTTCTCTATTGAGTGATCACATTTAATACATCTAACGATGCCTGATTGTTATAACGAGTTATACAACAGGTACCCAACTTTGATTTTAATACCACTTCTCATTGGTGTCATATTGCTCTATAACTGTTTCAATTTTGCTCCATCAATGATCGGTTATCCGAAATATCAGATATCCGAACACTCTTAGTTCTGAAGGGTTTCGGATGATCAATTCTGAGTGTTCATGTGTAATAAAAAGGAAACTGGAGTCGCTGAAAGTATGTACGGATTGACCACCTCTAAAAGCGCTTTGCATATCAAGCTGTCATCCCACTTTTCTATTATTTCATTTTCCGTAAGTTTCAGTATAACATAAGGGACTAATAAATGTGTAATGTCCTCTATTATTATTTCCTTTTGCAATCCTTATTAAGTACATTTAGATAAAGACAACATTACTCAGTGAAATGAATAGAGAGTTCACAAATATGATAACTAAGATCTTATTGGGATCGACAAATAACCGCTATTTAATCCTTAACTTATTTTATTTGAGTTAATTACTCCTAAACTAGTCTGATTCAACTTTTAAATAAGATTAAAATCGTAATTTTTATTAATCCTATGGGGCTAGAGAGTTTTGTAGGAGTAAAGTTGAAGGTCCGAGTCACAAATCTTATATAGAGTCAACTGAAATTATTCTGTAGGCTCAATCCTTATCAAATACCAATCTTTCACTTGATAATTTCCGCTCACTAACTTATCAATTATTATATTACTAACTCAGAACTGAACGATTCTCTTCTTATGTATGCAGTCTCTCAATTCTATTCCTTACACATCACTAAATCTAATGAAATTGACATAAATCACGTTTCATTTATTAGTAGGAAAATCTTCATTGAAGAGAAAATTGAGATGAGATTACGTCATAAGTTGATTACTTAAACTACTAAACATGATTTTTCCTCAGAATTGCGAACTGTCACTCCTCAACAAATACTCAGAGAAAAAATACCGAACTGTAGGATTATAGGTTTCATAGTTTGCATTGCACATATCCAACCAAGTGAGGACATGAACTCTTTCCTCTAGGACCCAGAGTTCTTCTCTTCGACATACATCATGCTCTAATAATAATATTTTTTTTTCTAATTTTATAAGCCTAAAAGAGTATCATAATTTATTTAACTGTTGCTATAACCCAAGAAAAAAAAACGCCTTAATAACTAGCCCGACTGGAACGTCTCTCTTTGCCTAGTTAGTAAAATTGCAGCAAAAGGCGACCAGTCAACTTTTCTTGGGGCTTCTTTCAATTTCATTATCTTTAAGCGGTCAAGGGTTCGAAATACTGCCGGCCCATCAAGGACAACTCTTTCCCTCTCCACGGGGCCGAGAAATGTCTGACACTGATGTTGCGACCCAGGACATGAACATAAGATAGTACCATAGTCTAGAAATACTGGTTGCTCCCGATGCAAAACTATTGCCTCTATGTGTCTGATTAAGACAATCGCACATAAATCCCAATTGGTAATATTCCGGTTACGGTGCAGGTGTCAAAGAGACCCGCCACTATCAAGTTGAGGCAGCCGATGACATCAAATGCAAACTATTTCAAGCAAAACTCCATACAACAGGGATGGGATTTATATCAATTGCAGTAATAGCAAGAGAAAAGCGATATTTTCAACAAATATCAGTTAGAATGTTTCTCTTTGTATCATCACGATGATACTGGAGGAGAAACATGCGGTGGCTCTTTTCAACAACAAAGCTAGAGGTTCAAATGGCTTAATAACTAACCCGAGAGTAATCCCTCTATTAGTAAGTTGGTAAGAGCGCATCAAAAAGCAACCGTTCTTTTCCTGAAACCCACTGGGCCAGGGTTCGAATCAGCCGCCTTGCACTCCCATGGTCAATCAACTGTCCTTTCCCATCACGGGGTCGAAAACATCCAACGTCGAAGAACCAATATTGATCTATTTTTAATTAAAAAACTTCAAATTCAATAAATATTTTTGAAGAAAATTTTATTTTTTGTATAGAGATATAGTGGACTGTTTATGATAAGATTCAAAAGTAATAGAAACTTTAAGATAATTCTATGCACAATATCAATTTGAAAAGACTTAATCAGATCAAATCAAACAATATATTGTTCGATTCTCAAATTTATGGAATAAAAATATATACGAATAAGCTACTTATTCTTCACTGAACTTAAAAATAAGCCTACATATAAAGTTTTACAAGTTTTTACTATTATCGTAAATAAAGAATAGATATTTTTAGAGCATTGTCATTTTGACTTAAAACACGAGTCAATTTTTGTTTTTCTTTATTTATTCCCTATTCAATACGCTATTTAATAACTTAAAATATAATACTTGATTGTGAGAATTATAATATTTTATTTTATACTATAAGAAAGGCATCTTATAGTAAAGAAATAATCCGATAAAGGATATTATTATTATTTCGAAGTAACTACGAATTCAAATTCAAATAAATTCTATCAAAAAAAATTTTTTTTTTTTCATATTTACAAAACAAATCGCCAAGTTTCAAAACAAGTGTATCCAGACTCTATAAAAGGATTATAATTACTTATTTTACTTGACATGAACAATTTTCTTGGATTAAATTGGTCTCGACAAGGACATCAACCTCGCGTGTTGTTATTGAAAAGCGACAGCACAAATAAATTTGCCTTGCCGAAGACCTATAATTTAACGAACAGATATTAAAATTTATTATATTATTAGAGAGCATTAAAAATAATTTAAAAATTTTAAAGATCTAAAGGAGTATTACGTAATTTATTTCTTTAAGCGTTCTTCTCAAAATATTTTTGAAATTGCTTTCGTTGTTTTGATTTTAAGAAAAGCCTCCATGTTATTTAAAAAAAAAAACTTTTAATTTTTATTTAATGTATTTACAGTTCGTTTTTAATGCGGTATCCGAACTTCGAATAATTTCAGAATGATTTTGGTAAGAGAGGCATTCTTCATTTTTGTAGAAAATTTTCATTCTATTATTGTTCTTCATATAATCCAGTGTCTTAAAATACATTTCGGAAAATGCAGTACACAGAAAAGAAGCCATTGTCTATTGTTTGTTATTTTAATTGTTTATAAAAAAAAATTAAAAATTTATTCTTAACAAATAACTGAAAACATGATATTATACTATACAATACTTATATTCTCTGAAATTTGTGATTTCTGTAAGCTTCTCGTCTTTTGCGATCTTAAATTTGTTCCCGTGATGGAAGCTATATTATATCATGTTTGGTTTTATTAGCGTCTCATTAGAACAATACGAGGTCTATTGGCAACGCACTTAAAAATTTTTAACTAAGTCACAAAAGTGACGAAGGAGTTACCTAAACTGGGCATCTCTTTACTTCAACACACAGCAGAATATCTTTTAAGTTTTCCGTATTACCCCGTAAGACGAGCATTTAGAAGAGTCAAGATTCGTATCATACAAAAGTGATCCAGAAAGTAAGATTACTTAATATCTTAAAAACCGAAAAGGTATTATATTTTTGAAATATGTATAAATTAATGTACGTATTATTTTTCAACACAGTCGCCTTACTTCTCAATACACCCTATGAACTATAGAGATAAACTTTCTTACACCTTTGTCAAAATAGTTCTCCGGCTGTCTATTTGACCCATTGTTTGATGGTACTCTAGACTTCATCGGTGTGGTCGAAAACTATTTTTCACCCATAAACGACTTCGAAAAATGGAAAAGAGGAAAATCTGAAGCCTCGATTTAAGATTCCGGGAGTTGCTTTGTGTCGTTGACTGTGTGTGGGGATGATAATTTTCATGAACAAATACACCTTCTTTTGTTCTATAGTGTCCTCCGCGATTTTTAAGGCTTCTCAGTACGTTTAACATCAGTTGCTTCCTCCTGAAGTGAATGTATTAAATGCAAATGAATCTTTTAATGGTGTAATATGATAAAGAGTACCGAAGGAAGTTTTTGTTTCTTTGAAAACTGTGAAATTGGGTGCATATGATACGATTTAACGAAGGGCATCAAGGCTGCTTAAAAGTCTTAAATAAGCTGAACATAGAAAATCCGGGATACTTCACTGTAAAGGGATACGAAAGTTGGATTGCAATCGAATCAGGGATTTGAAACGTTATGCATCATACCTGTTACACACCTGTTACATGTAAGCGTAGGAAAATTTTAAAGGCCATCAGGAAGAAAAATATAACTTATTTAAGTAATACAGATAGTGAACTTTACAAATCAGGGGTTTTTTAATAAATGTTTATTTCATTTGGTAAGTTTCTGGGTTTAAATGCATTTTCAGCTTTTTCTCAAAATCAAGATTTTCATATTTTGCTTCAGCGCAAAACATCGTATAAATGATATGAAACTTTCATGGAATACTCTATGAAGTTGAATTTAGGATTTGAATATCTCCTATTGTTATAATTTGATTACTTTACATTTTATTGATGATAAAAGTCATAACTTATCATAAATTCTTACGGTTTTCCTGTATGTTAAAGTATAACATCCTATAAATATTTAATTTTTAAGATTATAATTGTGATAGAGGCGCAAATCCTAAATTAGATTCAATTCATTATCATAAAATTTACAGAATTGAAATATCTCTATTTAAATTTCAAATATGGTATTTTGCACAAGTGCCATTTTACTGCTATTTTTATGTATTTTTTGAGCTCAAATATTAAAACAATTTCTTATTTATGCAAATATTACATTGTATTTTAAGTTTTTAATAATATCTTATAGTCATAATGCATATGAAAAGTCATTTTTTCTATTATTTAAAAAAGTCCTCTTCGAAGGTAAGCGGATACCTTATGGTAAAAGCAAAATGAATCCCCTCTCAAATGTATACGGTTACAAACCTGCGATGACATTACCCTGCAACGTTACTCTTACAAAGGAAAATAGATATTTACAGATATTCCATCGAGTTCCAAGGAAAGCTTGAGCAACGACCCTTCCTCCTTGGCGATCATTTTTGGAAGGCGAAAAAAACAGCAGCTTTAGCGACACAACGTTCTCGAAAATGTTACAATCTTGTCGATATCTCAATTCGGAGGAAAATCACAGATTTTACCTGAACTTCCACTGTGACGTTCCATTTTGCCGAAATATCTATAAATAAGGAGGGATTTGAAACTCGAGCGAATCGGTTAGAAATTTGGCCAAAAGTCTATCGGAATTGGCTGGGTTGATTTGCTGGAACATAGACTGTATCTGCCGGGACTGCTTGAAACTGCAAAGTATTACTATGGAGATTTGTTTTTGGTGCGAACTTTTAAGCTGGTGAGCTGAACGTTAAGGAAAGTACTGTGACGGCTATTGCAAGTTCTTCGTATCTGCGTCTCTGGTCAGGGCAAGTACTGTTTTTGTTGTGTCGCTAATCTGTTTCCATATTGTGTTGTAAATATGTCGAAGTTTTGCTGCCTATGTTCGTCTTGTCCTGAATATTTGTGAATAAAGTTTCCTTTTCAATTATCCTTCTTGTTGGATTGTTTACACAGAATGGCCACGAGAATGAATTTTTCTATCGACAAACGAACTACTCACGGCGAACTATCTCCTGTTGGTTTTTCGACAATACAGAGAGAGTTCGCAGATCAGATTGCAACGTCATCGTGTATGTAGCTTGGTGATTTTCTTTTTGTTTGAGAGCTTCCATGTTCCATCGCCTGTCTGATAATAATTGCAGAAGGTTCGCGGTTGTTTTTCCCTTTCCCATGGATCATTGCAAGTTTATTGTGTATGTTATTTCAACGAATAGCTCGAAAGCGACTAGTGAATGGTTCGAATCGCGAATATATGTTAAAGTTCGTTTTTCTTGTTTTTAAAATCAGGATACGATTTTGATGTTGAATAGCTTTTGATATTTATGAAAGTACTCTGAGGTTTAGTCCTATTATTTAATACAAGTATTAGTTAATCTTTGCCAGTCCCTAGACTCAGTAGCCAAGTGGATATGGTCGCGAACTCCTGACTGGCGTTGTTTCCGTCGAGTCGTGGATTCGAGTCCTGATACCTTAAGACCCGTCGTGTAGCGAGATTGATGCAAGTTAAATCTGTGGAGGTTCCAAACTTCTCACTGGAGTTGTATGGAAGTTTGAAAGGGAGAGATATTTCCTGTGTCATCTCTCTCGTCACTTACCTATGTTTTAAAATTATGAGGTTAGTCTCTCTCGTGTTGTTTCTTAATGCGACGTTAATGAGAAATCGACCTTAACCAGTCCTTCAGACTCTTTCACATCTTTCATGTCACATGTCCATTAAAATCAAATTGAAATTAATATGCAATAGCTTTATTATTTCATTGATTGTCTTTCACAGAATAACGAGTCTCGAGCATAGGACCCACCACATACCAGGTTATGACTATACCTATGTAAGTAGTTGGGGAATTCAAATAATTTGAAAGTCAATTGGATTATTTAATGATAACATAAAATTCGTAGCATATTTTTAAAAGGAATCTTAATTACTAGCATCATTTTGACGGCGACGGCTCTTCTTATCCTTGTATCTTACCCTGCCTAGTTTTGATTTTGACTTAATCATAAATCTGTAATCCTCCATATATAATAAAATGCATTACTTATTATTTTATCAGAGATTTTGATAAAGCTCATGTCTCTGAAATTTACTTTCTTTTCTTTCGATTTTACAGTAGCTCTTGTGTTTATCTTTCGTGAGACTGATAAAGCTTCGATTGGCTGGTTTGAATTAACATCGATATAGAATCATTTTTTAAAACTTTTTAATTATTAAGAGGCAAAAACAATCTGTGAAAAATTCCTTACTAGAACATAATTAAAATTTTGGTACTTGTGTAAAATCCCATTGACAGAGAAAATTGGCATTTTAAAGCCATATTACATCAATATTAATCCTCGTTTGGCATCATTCTTCCAGTTTGGTGCAAATGGTGACGGGAATTTTCACATGTGTCAATTCTAGAAACAAAAAAGTATTATTAATTATTTTTGGAATTTTAATATTGATAAACGAAATGTTACTATAAATAAACTATTTAAATTCTGAAATTTATTTATTTAATTATTTGTGCTAATTACAGACTATAAAAGTATGCAACGTCTAAGAAATCTAGATTCAAAGTACATTCTTAAAAAAAAACTCTCAAAATCATATTAAGAGAAATTATAATTAATTGTATCAATATAATTTGCTGAATTTGACCTCGTAGCTCTTGATTGATTTATTGAAAATCCAGAATAATCCATAACACACACACACACATAAGCAGTTTTCTAAACAACAGAATCTCTAATATGTTTTCTAAGAAATTTTGCATGAATGCATTTATCAAAACATTTTCGGCTAATTTTGTAACAAATAATTTTTTGAAAATTAATCACTTGAAAGCAGTACATAATAAATAATTTCATCAAAAAAGTAAATTAAAATTTTTGATAATATTAATTAACACAAGAATTAAAAGGGATTTACCAACAAATGATAATAAAATTTATAATATTACATTTATACCGTTAAGGGGAATATTTTTTTAAAGTATTTTTAATAATTAGTAGACACTACTCTCTAACTCTGACCTGTTTAAAATATTTGACACACTAACCGTTAGAAACTTATGGAATATTACGATCTGATGCCTAGATTTAAGCATCGTATAGAAAATGAGTTTTCTATGTAGTAATCTAAATATTTTTTTTTCCTAAGCGTATACCGGATTTCGAAGCCTCAGTATAGCAATAAATTCCGATCTGGATACTGAACTTTCATCTATATTCTTGTAAAGTATTGCAAAATCACCTTAATTCAAATCTAAAGAGATATATTTTATCAAATTAATATGTTTTGTTATCATTAATTGTGTTTTAACATTATAAACACTCGTCATTTTTACTGTCACGAATTTCTCTTATCAATGGTTATTGTTTCACTACCTATAAACAGAAATATTATATTTGGAGATGAATCAGATGAATTAGAGAATTCATACCGGTACCTCAAGTGCTATAGGCCAGTGGTTTTCGTTGTTGAAGGCTGAGATTCTTATGCATTTAAAATGGAAATATGGGTGTGAAAGTAGAGGTTTATTGATGCAAGAGGTAAATCTGATTATGCTGTGCCAAACAATGTTCATTTGTGATCCAGACATTAGTAATGGTAAAAAGTAAAAATTAGTTGAAAAGAAGGAGGATCTAAAATAAAGAAGGATCACTAAGATATCCCGGGAAACCCCACCACCTGTGTTTACCAAGGACAGTAAACTCAATAAGAAAGGGAAAATATCCCTAGTATACATCGGAATTATGGTTCACGTACGTACTTAAAGAAGGCAACCCTCCTGAGGGGCTTATGCAGTTGAAAGTTTAATCTTCTCAAAATTCTCATTGGATGTGATGTTAAAGCCAGTAGAGCGGGGCATCAATTCAGAAGTGACCTCCTCGTTCTCTTTTACTTATGAACATGACTATCATTTGCGAATAGCACAATGTCACACAGCTCGTTATTCTCCAGCGATTGCAAATAAAAAAAATGCAAAGAACTTTAAGGTTTGCGAATCAAAAAACACACAGTAGACCTCCAATTATTCGGTTTAATTGAGGTCAGATCCAGTTCAAATGATGGAATACCTTGATAATTTAATTGACCAAGAAAATATTAATGAGTGTTAGGTTCCGTAGGGATGCGTATAATGTATCAACTCGATAGTTGCTCGACAAAAAGATCATGAAACGATATCAATCATCTTTTGATTAAACTATCTATACATGTATCGATACAATTTCGATATATGTTGTACAACTAACAATAAGCTTGTGAATATTTGCTTGTATAAAAAGGCTTTTTTCATCGACAAGTAGTGCTTTTTTAATCCAATGGCTACTAAATTTAGAACTTTGCAGGGTTTTTTTTTTTTTTTTTTTTTTTTTTTTTGTAGTTCGTATAACAATCAAACTACATTTTATTGTTTTCAACCAATACTTAAAAATATCGTGTAAAATGTATTTGACTCATTTTTTATTCCGGTCGCGCTGCGGTCAGGAAAATAGAAGGTATTTCGACACCACAATGTAATTCCTTTAATATAATTATACAGCTTATCCGTAACTAATGCAAGCATAGAAAGGGTATTTTTCAAGAGAGACGTCAACAACAACAAGTAAGGAATCGAAAGTGCCTCAAACTTTTAGATTTAATTCTTAGAATAAAAATAATTTTGAAAGAAAAAGAAATTTGCTGCGTTGACATCATACCATTGTAACAGTTTCTTCAATACATTATCAGAAATTTTCAAGAAACCAAAAGCAGAGCAAGATATTGAGCAGGAAGAACCTGAATATTCGTATGTTTAAAAAAAAATAATTATTTAAATTTTTAATATTTTTAATAAGTTTTTTTTTATTTTTAATTCTCTAAAAAGAACTAACACTAGTATATTTATATTCTGCGTATAACAATCGCAGAATATAAATATCGCTGCATATAATTTCAAATACAATAATTTATTGACCATTTTTTTCACAATTTTTAAGGGTATCAGGACATCAGAGGGAAAATAAAATATCGAGTTTAAGACTTTTACTTTTTTTAACATTTATGTTTTAAAAATTATTCGTACAGCTTAGGAATTTTTTATGCCTAATAATGATATTTCTCTCATTTTATTGACATACAAAAGTATTTTTTTGATCCAAAAGTTTTTCTTCTCCTTTGAGTTGAATAAGGACATGATTTATTAGTTATATTTGCATTCAGATACCAATTTTAAAAACAATATTCCATAAATATAGAAAATATTTCACTCATCATATAGAAAACAATACACGAAACATAGTGAACCTACTTCTTTTGATATTACTGTATAGTTTCTTTAAAAAAATGATAGAACTTCGTAATTTTGGAAATTTAAGTTTTTTTCCTATTTCCCTACAAAAAATTCTTTCTTAAAAATTAGATATTATTTAGAGAAAAAAATATTTTATTATTAAAACTATTTACATAAGTACCTTACACAGAAACGTAAGAAATTTGGAATCATATTGTGTAATAGTTTTCGTTAAAATGGTACTTAAATGGAAATATATCTCACAACTCCTGTCCATATGCAAAAGAGAGGAGATGGTTAAACCTTTATGTGGAAAAAATTATTGTTACAATCCAATAAAATTATTAAAATGTCATTAGGCATACAAAAATTCTAAGTTCTTTTAACTATTTGAAAACATATATATGAAACGTATTTGCTTAAACGTTTGCTCAACATAAATGAAACATTCAATACAGGACGAAATAATTTTATTTCAATATTTTAGCCGAATTCAGTCGGCTTCGGCCTCTGTGGCCGAAGCGAAACTGCCACAAAAATCTCAGAAGATCATCAAAGAGGGGTGTCTGAGCAAGAGAGAGGAAGAGGAGAGAAGAGAGCGTTTTTCGCTATGTTTTGGTTTTTATACTAGGGAAATTTCACTATAACGTGAGAAACCATATGGTGTAGATGGAGGAACTTCAAGAGAATTTAAGTGTAGACTTAGTCTGGTAGGCATCATCCCTACAGATCTGAAGCGTGGGAGAATGCTTACTTTGCAGATTTTAAGAGCGTGTGATTGAATAAATAAAAAAGAAAAAAGGAATCGTATAAAGAAATAAGAATGAACATCTTATAAAGGAAAATCTTTAAAAGGAGATAATAGGAAAAGTTAGAAAATTAAATTATTATGGTTAGAAATTAATAGGAATTAAGTTAAATCATTACATATATATCACAAAAACAAAGAGTCTTAGATATAAAATTCCAGATTTCATCGAATATCGTGATATCCTTAATGCCTCTAAAAATCAATAAAATTAATATTTTTATATTCTGTGTATGTGATATTTAATACGATTGTTAATTAAACTTTTTTGAATCAATTTTATGAATAGATAACTTCAGATTATATTTATCTGATGCGATGAATTTATTGTACCCGATTACGTAAATCTCAAACAGAAATTTTTAAAATTACTTAAAGTTTCATATTTTTTTTCTTAACGTAACAGTTATAATTTCAATTTCAACTAGAAATAATAAATATTACCTCTGAATTTATCTGCCTGTTCTCTTATTTTGGACGAGGCAACTCCGAGATTAAATTACGTTTCTTTAACGTGTTTCGGCCGCAGTAGCCTAATTATAACGATCGTGAGCACATTATCGGTATTGTTTCATTCGAATCGTGGTTGTCAACAGCCCTCGTGCTGGTTCTAGGTCGACATTAATAAAACCAACCAAACCAATCCTTCGAATCATTCGTTCGAGCCCCGATACCGATATTGTAGCGGAGCTATTGCACGTTAAATCTGTCGAGAATCAAGGTCCTCTCATGTTAGGATGATGTGCCTAAGAAGAAGGGGGAGGTGCCAGTTCCGGTGTCCAACTAGTCACATCTCCAAGGTTAAAAATTGTTAGATCGGTTGCAATTAATTGACTGATTGATGCCGTCTCACTTAGAAGCAATACCAAGACTGTTAGCGAAGGGCTTTGTAATTATGAACCTCGGTCAAGGACGAAAACGACACACTGAGCTGATATCTCTTTCTCCAAACTTCTACACGGAAGGAATTCGGATCTCGGCAGATTTAACGGAAATCAGCCCCGCTACATGTTGGGTCTTAAGTAGCATCAGACCCAACATGTAGCACGACTCGACGAAAACCGTTGGCAGCGAATCCGCGACCGTGACCATTAAGCTAGTATGGCCATAAGCCAAGAATAAGAGACGCCAGGATCATCAAGTGTGAATTCTTTAAAAGCTAGCCCTGCTCAAAACCAAGAAGAAGATGAAGTTGCACCCGACACAGGGCTCTAGACCTCTACTCGACGAAACAATCGCGGCCGCGAGTTTCCGACCAAGGTGAGCTAGGCAATCGCGACCACACAAGAGGTCCGTCGCAAATAACCACATATTACTTCTAAGAGCATCATTATTTTAAAAAAAATAATCAATCTGACGTGTACCATACATGTTTATTAATTTTCTCACTCTGTATACTATTTTTTCCATAGATTAGCAATTGAAATTAAGAGTCGCAAATCATTAAACATAACATTAAAAATATTTGCTTTTTTTAGCCACGCAAGGGGCTATTGTTTTCTATACCCTATAAATATCGTACCTGATCATTTTTTCAGAAATTTATCTTGTTTCTGCGTATATTTTTGATATCTGCTTTCACCAGTAATGAACTTAATTTTCTAAAATACTAAATATCTCCTGAATTTTTTATTGAATTGAAATCAAATATATATTCAATGTATATCTGATACCAGCTTTTACCACTAATGAACTCAATATTCGAAAATATGTCGTAATAAATTTCTCCCAATTTTTTATTAGATTGAAGTGAAGCAAATATAAAAATTAAGTATTTTATATACTTATCGATTTATGTATTACCTTATATCATATGTAACAGGAATCAAGATATGACTAAAAATGAATAACATTATTCAGAATTTTAAGCTATGAGGCTGCTTATTTTTTTCTGCCTCAAGAATTTCAAACTACGCTTTTTTTAGTATGGCTTCCTTATTGGAATGTTTGGGGGGGTCAAATGATTTTAATATTGATTTACTATTATTAGGCACTTAAGAGGCTATTGTTTTAGGCGGATCCCTTTTGGCTCACCAGATCACTTTTCAATTTTTCATCGTTTGCTTCAATTTTAATTACATTTAGCTTAAATATATTCAATTTAAAAATTTATCATTTCCTTTAATTTTAATTATAGGTAACTGGTATAGTATTCAATTTAATAATTTATTGTTTCCTTTAATTTTACTCTCTGAAAATTTTACAATTGTCCATTTCTCGATATTTCATCATTTACTATAATTCTTATATTTAAATGAGGAATTTATTAATAATTATAAAAAAAACAGCACCTTGAGTGGCTAAATCTGTTTTTTCCAAAACTTTGCATAAAACTTTTTAATTTTATATTTGTATGACATGGTTGTCGAGATAAATACGGCTTTTTTATTGCGAGTTAATTAGAGTGCCTTAGTGGATTGCATTACTGTCCTATGCCGACCTTATATATATATATATATATATATATATATCCTCCATCTTCCCCATCCTTATTTAAATCCCTCATCCGAATCTTTGCTCATTCTTGAGCTAGAATTGAAGTTTGGGCGCTCCCTTTAGAAGCAGCATTCCTATTTGAGGAAATGAAAACATTAGCCAAAGGTGAGAACAACCTGTTGATCTGCTTTTCCTCAAACACCTCGAGGAGCCCCGAAGAGGCCACTCAGCGACGTCCTCCAACATCCACTTAGGGCCGCTGAGGCGATAATGACACAGCTTCTCTTGAGGAGTTTGAACCTGGAAGAGACCTTTCTCATTGTCGAATAGATCCTCCACTTCATTTACACAAAAAAACGTTGCTCCATTTTTAAATTCCTAGTATTAGCTCACACACTCCCTATATGTATCTTGTTCAAATTTCCAATCGTTAATAAAATACTTTTTATTCGTCCACTCGAGTTCAAATACATTTTTTTAAACTTGTAGTGGAGGATTCTTGATGTTAATACGGTTTTTTTTTTCAAATATTAGATCATTAATTAAATTTAATTAATTTTCTTTTTTTGGATGAACGTTAAGTCCACGAAGCGGACCAGGATAGCCATATTTGGCAAAATACCGCCAAATAATTCCTGTCGCTAAGGATGGTTGTGCTAAACTGCATTCCAGTCAGTTAATTTACTGGATGAATTAAGAAACAAGCCTATGATTCTACTATGTCATTTGTCTCGCAAATGACAAAGAGTAGATATACGGTAAAATCTTCATGCCTTCGGATCGAATCTCGTCAAGATACAATTTTTATTTGATTTTGAAATAATTAATTATAGTTTTATATGGGAGAAAAAAATTTCTCTTATTTTAGATATTTAGCGGGATATAAATTTAGGAATAAATACCGTCAGTGACGAAGTGTGCAGATTGCTGGGAAGAAAAATTATTTTGCCACTTAATATTGTGATTCTGTCATACGTATATAAATATCTATATTAATTGTAATTATTTAATAAAATTAACTAAAATAAAAAATTTCTTTGTTGACCTAAGTAGGAATTGACTTTAAAAAAAACAATTTTTACATCGCCTGTTATCTTTTAGTGCTTGTTGTGAACTGAAGTGTCTCTTTGAAGTGAAGTGTCTCATTACCGTTTAACTTTGATAGATTTATGCAAGCGTTTATGCCGTTCATACGAATGTCAGAATTCATCTCGTTCGTACAGTTATCGTCATAGAAATGCAAATTATTGCACACATTCAAGTTTCAAAATCAGAAATAAATGTTTCGTAAGGACAAAAAGACTTTCAGCAAAGCAAATTTAACTTTTTGCAATTACATTCATTATTTGTTTTAATTAAACTAATTTGTAAAATTAAATTCGCCACCTTAGTAGTGAATTAGCAATTTTGCGAATCAAACGTAACTATTTATAGATTTTTTTTTTCATAATTTGCGTTATCATTTTTCTCTCTCAAGGAAAAAAAAGAAAAAAGTTTTAAGAATTTATTTAATTCATTTGACTGGTGTATTCCACACATATCCGTACTTGTATGTATGCACCATATTGGGGCTTTATTATTGTTAAAATTAGATTAATTGATTTAATAAACGTCGTATTAGAAGCAACATGAGGGGTTATTGGCTGTATTCCCAAGAGGACCGAGCTTACCCAAAGAGTGTAGAGCCAGGAAACCGTTCCCCAGAAGACGATCACCCCCCCCCGGGGCATTTATGGGGAAAAGGGAGTTTTTTAAGGATTTTTTACAATAGGGTACCAAAAACTGCTAAATGTTGGAGCAAAGCACGAATAAAAAAAAAAAAAACATAATTCCGAAAATCAAAAGATAACATAATCAAGTAATTTGTTTACAGATGAATCATAGTCTTAACGACGTTTGTTTTTAGCGTCTTCGTTCTAATACTTCCAATTTCTCATATTTCATTTTTCTTTTCATTCTTTCTTTCTTTTTTTTTTTTATTTTATTTTTTTTTTTTTGTATTCATTTCAAATTCCCCCCCCCCCCCACACACACACTGACGTTACGATTTCCTGTTAATGCCGGATGTTGATATGATGATACAATGACTCAACAGGCAGACAGACTCCCAGCGACAGAGTATACACAAACACTCCCAGAAAAGAATATTTAAAAAAATTCAGAAAAGAAGCACTAGACAAAAATATTTGCATACAAGGAATAAAATTAAAAGCATGCAATTTGGGGAACTTAAAAATGTAACCAAATATTGAAACATTTATGAAATTTCTTGGGAAATTTTACGAGCCGTAAGAATACAAGATTTAAGCATGGAATGCAAATTAGGATTTTCACACACGGACTTCAGCCAAATAGGTTTCGCTTCAACAACAGGACATTTCAATTGAAAGACCTCGAAATTTTGAAATTCAGTCAAACGATGAGGACGACATCTTCGCAAGCACCTCTCTCTCTCCTAATTTCCACGCAGAGAACTTTGAGCCTTGGCAGATTTAACGTGCACCCCGGCCTCACAGTTGTTCTTTCGTGGCATCAGGGCTCGAACCCACGACTCGACGAAAAACCCTGACTGTGAGTCCGTGACTATAACCACTAGATTACAACAGCTACATTAGAATCAGAGAAGAAAATTCAGATGAGGAATATAAAATTATTAATTTTATTTAAAATAGAAGTGTAATAATGATGTCACAAGACAGTTTAAGTTTATAAGATGAAAATATGATTTGAAAATAATTCAGTTTGAGAATAGTCGTCTGGAAACAGCTTAATAAACTCAAATAATCAGAGATATGTTTCTTTTGTTATATTCTCTATACAGATAAAAACAGAAACAATTTTTTTTTTAAATATCGCTTGCAAAATACAGTTATTTCTTTTAAATTTGGTTAAAAATCTTTTAATGGGTATTATCATCAGAAATTCTTTTCGTTTTAAAACGAATTATGTTCTTGACAAATTTATGTAATGAAAATAATTTCGGCTCTTTTATTACCCATTTTACTTCACCTTGTATTTTCTCTCTCTTTCTCCTTTGCATTTTTATTTATAGATTTCTAACAATAAAAATGGGCTTGATCTTCACATTTCGCACTATTCATATCATAGTTTATTTACAATTATTCTTAGAACAATCTATCTAACAGTGATACATCTTCAACAGTGATACACAATTTCATCTTCAATGATTCAATGAGGATCATTCAATAAATCCTTCGAAAATCTTTGAGTTGATGGTCGTGGTATCGAAAATGGTTTGTTTTTAGTAAGCGTCATGACTCACTAGATAGTTGTTTCCATAGCATGGCTTAATTTTTATTGTCGATTGAAGCTAGAAACTTGTATTTATTTTAAAAAAATTGAAGAAAATGAGTTTCGAGTGGTGTTTAAACACTTATATTTAAAAGGCTTTACACCGGAAGAGATCAAAGCTGAGTTGGATGAAGCTCATGACACATCTGCTCCACTGTTTGCAATTGTTTACAATTGGGTAAATGAGCTCAAACGTGGCCACACATCCATAAAAAGGGGGGGGATGAACGTAGTCCGGGACGTCCAGTGGAAGTGACTACTTCCGGAATGATTTACAAATCCGCGATATGGGTTTGAGTGATCGGCGAATCAGATTGCGCAAAATAGTTGAGGCCACTGGAATATCGTAAGCACAATGTTTTCAATTTTGCACGAAAAGTTCGGTGTGAAAATAATTCGGTGTAAAATTCTGAATGGCAAGATGTGTTTGCTCTTAGAGGGAAATAATCGCAATCTTTATCATCATACATATTTGCTTTTTCAAAATTCGCATAACTGAAATAAGTTATTTATTCAAAACTCCGTTTATTTCACCACTAAAATTATTAATGAGAAAACTATGAAATTCAATGTGCTCGTTGGAAAATTAAAATTGTGCTCATACAAAAATGTTTGTGTTCGTATAAAATATCAATATTCGCATTAAAATTGCATTTGGGTTCCAAAACAAAAGTATTATATTTAACAATAACTATTATGGTCATCCAGTGAGTGTGTTGAAAATAATGAACGAAGGAGTGTAAAAAAAGAAAAATGTTATTTACTCTCATCTCTTATAAAACACACACACACACATTACTTTAGAACCCAAACATTTTTAACATTTTATTTCGAGCTCTGTAACATACATCTGCATACCCCCCTTCCCCCGCCCAAATAATTCTATCTAATACACACCACTTGTAGCTTTTAAAATTAATCATCTGTATAAAAAAAATCGTTTCGAATTATAATAAATATTTTTAATTAAAATTGTTGGTGACTGTGATAAGCAATGTCACAGGTTTACGGAATCATTGTTGACGCAGAGGATACCAAACTCCGAACACATGCTCATAAACTCATGTTAAAACCCTGAGGCATTAATATTAAATCCAGATTCCAGGTATTTAGTGTGATCGCGGTAGCCTGTGTCCACGATCGCGAACTTGCAGCCGGCGTTGTTTCTGTCAAGCCGTGGGCTCGATCTTAGGTACTCTGAAGACCCAACGTGTGCGGAGCTGATGCACGTTTAATCTATCGAGGTTCCAAGTCCTCCCATCGGTGTGGCGAGGAAGTTCTTAGAGCGAGGGGATAAAGTGTTCCCCTCGTCACTGAGGTTCAAAATTACGAGGTCCGTTGCCAATTGTCCTTATGTTGCATTTATGGGCGACTCTAATACGAGTAAAGCAATCAATCAATCAAACAGATGTTTAGAGACATTAGTATTCTAACCCATATCTCAACTGTAACAATGCTAGCCATGAGTCCATGCATATGACGCATCAACCATTTTGTAGATGTTCTAAAAGCTAAAATAGTTCTTTATTTCACTACATATAAATTCCTAAAATTCTCAACTTGAAATGTATATTAATTGTAAAACTCAACATATAAACATAGATAGAACAATTTAAATACGATATGCAACAGGTTGTGCTGCAACAGATCATGTATCTGTTGCATCCGGACTCGAACTTATGACTCAACTAAACAATGCCCAAGAATCCGCAACCATGACCACTAGGCTACCGCAGCGAGATTTTAAATCATATTCCTAAAGATTTGGAGGGAAGGGTCTGATATGTGAAATTGTACGCTTGTATCCTAGGAAAATTTCTTTTAAAGATATTCACTTAAATGTGTAAAGGAAAGTCTCTGGCACAGATATAAAAATACTGATTTCTAAAAACATACACAATAGTACACATTTCCTTAAAAAATGTTCAAGGAAACAAGTTAAAGCCCTTTGGAGATCAGACAGGCTGAAGAACAGGACGGGGATGAGAAAAAATGTCCGCCCCCGTACTTTCTATCAGTATAAACTTATTTCGAAATCCGTGAATACCATCTTGCGTAGGTAAGAAACACAGAAGTACTCAAGGGAGCACGAAAAAATTACTTTGCGTAAGATTTTATTGCCGACGTAAAAAGGTGGCAATGCTATTGACTACCCGATAAGAAGGCTATTTGTTTAGTAAGATTAGAGCTCCAGACTACATTCCAAGATTGCGGGGTATTTCCTTGAGCGATTTTGTTCTAAAAATATTTCTAAATATTATAAACGTGAACTAAAAATATAATCTGGGGAAAAGGGAAGATAAATGTAGACGTATTTGTGAGATATACATATTAAGTTAACGGGAAAGTTCCGTCCATTTAGGAAGTGAAAGAAAATAATTCAATTTCATGCATCTAATAATAATTATTGTACAATATAATTTCCATCGTTGTTAGGATTGATCTATGAACATTCCAGATGGTTTGCTCGTGAGTTAAGTGAAAAAAAAATTGTTTAATCGAATCGTCATCTCTCTGTTTGCTCGAAATGAAAACAAACCCATTTTGGACCGGATGATAAGTGATAAAATAATGTTTATTTTCAAACGCACCGTGAGGAAAAAAGCATACTTGCTGCAAGGACTGTCTGTTCCCTCCACCTCTAAATCGATATTGATCCTAAACAAGAGAATTCTATGCTTAGAGCGGGACTTTGAAACCTAACAAAAGGCTCAATTCGGAGAGATACTGTCAGTAAATGGATGATTTAAGCGAAGCACTTAAAGGAAAGTGATGCACAATATGAACACATTATATTCCATCATGATAATGTCAAAGCACGTCCTGCTTTGACGAATTATCAACGAAGCACTGATCTAGGCTGGAAATCTATGTTGCATCCGCCATATTCCTCAAACCTATGACCCTCTAATTATCAGAAGTTAGAACGCTTTACTTATATGCTGCGAACACACTTAAACAAGCTCGTTAGTGGTCCTCCTTACATCCGGACAAGATCCTTATTAAGGAAATCTGAACTCCCCCCCCCTTTTGGCGTAGGACGTTTTCTCCGAGACATTGAGGGATGTTTTCCCACGCCGTGCCCTGTGAAGGGGAGACAGTGAGTTGCCTTGATGAGGCAGCGTTGTTTCGAACCCTGGTCCAGTGGGTCCAAAGGAAAGTAGACCAGTCTTGTTTTGCAGTACTCTAACCAACTAGGCTGAAAAGACGTCTCTTCTGGCTAGTTGAGTAAGGCGTTTTAACTCCTGATTTTGTTGTTGAAGTGAGTAGCTGCACACTCCGGACGTTTTCTCCGAAACATCGGGAGATTATTTTGACCTCATGAGGGGGGAATGTAGTTGGCGACCTTGATGCGGCAGCGTTGTTTCGAACCCGAGTCCAGCGGGTCCGATGTAAAGTTGACCGATCGCTTTTTGCAGAGCTTCTACAAACAGACCGAAAAGACGTCTTTTCAGCCTAGTTGGTTAGAGCGCAGTAAAAAGCAACTGGTCAACCTTCCTTAGGACCCACTGGACCAGGGTTCAAAACAATGCTGCCGCATCAAGGTCAACTCACTCTCTTCTTCTCCACAAGGCATGGCGTAGAAAAACAACCCTCGATGCCTCGGAGAAAACGACTTACGCCGGAACTTGTTTATCTCCCTGCAAAATTTTTTGAAAGGAAGAAAATTCAAACCTGAAGCGTATGTCGACATAGCATTACTTGAACTCTTTCACCTCTAAAGATGAAACATTTTTCAAAAATAGTATTTACAAATTACCTTCACCCTGGCGAGAGTTCTTAAGTAAGGAAGGAAAATATATTGTACAATAATATTAAATGGATAAAAAAAATGTATTATTTTCTTTCACTTCACAAACGATAGAACTTTGCGGTGGAAATATAATACATATATCAGTAACTTGAGTTTTTCACAGGTATACTCAATGTTTCAAAAAAAGGGAAAATAATTATTTGTTATAAAATTCTTTTATACATATTTAATATTATTCGCTCCTTTCGGTGAAATTTTTGTTTGGTAATTCATAAACAGTTGAATTTCTTAATTAATATCAGTTTCTACTTCGATATTGTTTTTCCCCCCAAGATAATATTATAGAATTGTATAATGTGAAAAAGCAAAAACTTATTTACTAATTTGTAAAAAGTTTTTACTCTAAAAAACTCCTTTGGCATCAAAGGTCAACGTGTCAATCATTTAAATATTTTTTACTTGTAAAATGTCTTAAGATCTATTAAAAAGCATCAGATTTTTTTGAATTTTTTTTATAATGTGTTCTAAAGTATTTAGGGGGGGGGGAAACAAGAATTTCTATTAATATATACAAATATAAATTAATTACTTTTATTTTTTAATTAAATCATGTTACATAGAAGGTGGTATATCTTATATTACTTTATTGTAAGATAATCACCAAATATTGTTGTCATTATTTCTTTGATAAATTGCTGAGTTTCTGTGCTTTTAATTACTTTTTTCCCTTCAAAAAAAGATAAAAATCAAATTTCCTTTCCTTTCATTTACTGCTGTTGATTGTAAAGTACATATTTTGCCTTTGTTTTCTACCATGATTAAGCATTAGCCTTACAAACTGAATTAAAGCTCCCATCTACCGGACATTTTGATTTTGTGAACGTAATAATCCAATGAAATTTCATCTAGCGTTCTCAAATCTTTACTATTTTATTTATTTAAATGTAATAAAGTGCATTTGAAAAGGCAAACAATAACAATAAAATTTTCTGTGGAATTACGTTTTTTCTTCAATTTTTAAAAATATTTTTACCCTTATTTTAACGATTCGTTTGTAGGCTTTCTGGTCTTTAAAAATGTTCTAAAATATTTTCAAAAATGGGGAAGTAGATATAATTCCACAGAATCCTTCATTATTGTTTGCTCTTTCTTGTACACTTTTTTTTATTTTCAAATAAATATAATAGTAAAGATTTTAGAACGAATCAATAGAATTTCAGCAAGATTAACACTACGTTCTCGGTAGACCAGAACCTGAAGTAGTAGTTTTAAAATCAAACATTATCTCCCTCTTCGTTCATACCAGAATTCCACTATAGCCTTCAGCGACTCTTTCGATGTTTGTTCTTCTCTCCTTAAATCATGTAATAGAACTCATAGAATCATGTAATAAAACTTGAGTATGAGGACCCCCAGTTTTCTGTAAACTCGAAATAAATACATTACCAAGATTTTTTTTTATAATATTTATTCTTTTAAGTTGCTAATAAATTACTCTTAACAAAATTGCAAACACATATTAATCTTGCTATAGACGGTCACTTTATAGAATTTTACAGAAACCTGGGGTCAACGAAATCAACAATCTTACTCAAAAAATAACATTAAATCCATATTGATATTCCGTACTTAATATTTAACTCTATCTATATTTCCTATTTTACTCATAGAAATTTTACTTTGAGTTGTTTTAAACTGTATGTAGTAGTACCAAACTTTCAAAATGTAATAAGTATTAAAACGTTTTTTTTTTAATTAAAAGGTATGCGCCTACCGAAAAATCACCGTTTTCGTGAAAGTTTTCGAAAGTTTCTTTATTACTTTTTATTAAAGCCCACATATTTACGATTTAAAAAATGTAGTTTGCATTTTATTTCCTGCGTAGTTAGTTAATACATTAATGCAAAAATGTAATCTTTGAGAAATAATAAAATTTTTAAATGCATTTTCTGGAAAACGGTGATTTAATTTTTTTTATTGCGAAAAATCTTATTTCTTAAAAAGTATTTCATATATTCAAATGAAATTTTGCCACAATATTCCGCCCATCTCTAGGTACGTCGTGGACTTCAAACATAGCTTTTAAGTATATAACTATTTAAATTGGAGCTATTTTTATTTTAAAAAGTGATATATTTATATTTTTGTACAATCATGTTGTGTCTATACGTTTTGGTATAACTCTGGTGAAGTTTAATAGATAACCGCATTTTTTCTGCTCCACAACACAGATATATGTATCTTAAATATATTGTAGAAAAAAAAAGTGAAATATATTCATTAGAATTTGTCACATGAACATTAACGTAAATGTCAAATATTACAAAATTTTAAGCAAATATGGTCAAAATTTGAAAAATAAAAAAAAATCACTAAAATGACTTTAAAATTTACAATCTTATAGACCATTGTAACCAAAAATATAAATGTTTCACAAAAATTTCTTGTGTTCGAAAAAAAAGTGCTCTAAAAAGAAAGGTACATACCTTAATTAGAGAAATTCACAAAAGATTTTCTGCAGAAGAGGTAAAATAACAGTAAGCGTCCTAAGTCTAAAGCTGTAGTATTCAAACTAAATTTATGTAACAAAGATTAGTGTCGTATGCTCTTCGAGTGGTTGCATAATTCTAACATCAACCACCTTATCGGTTGCCTATAAGAATGCCGTTTAGTTCACTACAGTTATTTTCACATTTGCATAAACTTCAAGAATGAAACAGAGTTCACATCAGAAAAGGTATGTGAATCACCGTAATTTAGGTTTTTCTACTGATTCTTGAATAAATTTTAAATTATCTTTCCCCCTACACATTACAGACTCTTTCTACTGCAAATCGCCACCAACAGCAAGAGGAGAGAAAAAAGCGCTTGATAACTGACCAGGGAATTCCATTTAGACCCAATTGTTAAAAGCGCTGCTGATTGATTGATTGTTTTATAAAAGGTCGCATTGAAGCGAAGTGCAAGCTATTGACAACGAGCTCACCCAAAGGATTTAGATCTACAACCCGGCACCTTATTAGACAATCACCTCTTCACTCAGCATTTATTAGAAATTTTTTTTTTAAAAAAAAAAAACTTTTTACAACCATAAAGGGTAAGATATAATTATACATGTTGGAACAAAAACAATATGTATTACATAATTTCGAACTTTCGAAGAAAATAAAGGCTAACAACGTGTTTTCAAAGTGTGACGTCATGGTTTTAATACTTTCAATTTTCTTAATTTTATTTTTATTTATAATTATTTTTTAAACGAATATCAATCTGCAATACACTGACGTCACGATTTCCTGCTAACAACGGACGCTTACACTATGATTCATGACTATTAGCGACGGACCTTGAAACATGGAAACTCGGTTAAGTGACGAGGACTATACCTAAGCTGACACCCTCACTCCAAACTTCGACGTAACATCTATAGGAAGACCTTGCTCTGCAATAGATTTAACGTGCACCAACCCCGACTACTGGGCGGGTCGACGAATCCACGACTCGAAGAAAATCATTAGTCGCGAGTCCGCGACCATGACCGTGAGATTAACGCGGCCACGTTTAAGGCTACGCAGAAGACGCGCCAGTCAAATTATCTACTAATCGAGAGATGGACAGTAAGAATTGCCTTCCCCCCAAAGTCACCCAAGCTCCACTGGTGATGACTCATCACCATGGGGTGAAAAACAACCGAAAACCTGAGGAATGTACGGTGGTCTCTTCTGAAACTCGAAGCTAGCAACTGTACGATTTTAAAACGCCTAATAACTGATACGGCAGGGTTATAACTGTCCATCCTGTCTGTATGACAACTGTATGATAACTGTCCATCCTGCAAACTCGGTTGTCTACCAACCGTTTTTGGCCTGCCACCGCCTTACTGGGGAAAAAAATTATTCAATGTTTTCCTCTCGAGAAACAATTACTCGCCGTCCCCTTTTCAGGAAAAAAAATCGATTTCCATTCTTGAAATCAATAATGAAGTGAATTTTCAAATCTGCAATTTATACTTAAAAATACTTATGAAGTCAAAAAAAGAAAGTTTTATCGCTCCGAAATATTCCTCTTTCACTCTTCCGAATGAATTTTATTTAGCGCAATAAAAAAAGCGATACCAAATTAGATGAAAAGTTGGAAACTCCATAGGATCAACGCGCTACACTTGGAAACTCATTTTGGTGCGTTGGCGAGAGAATTATAATCCTGTCGCGATTTGTCAAACTTTTAAATATGGATTTTGTTGACATGCGCACACTCTTTGGTACTCAGTGTGGTGCACTGTCCATCCTGAAACTCTTTCGTGTGCAGCTCTAAAAGGTATTAGGAACAAAGATACAATGTAACAAGGGTTACTTTTAATACAAAATGATCTTGTTTAAAAGACATTCAGAGCTGCAAGGTGTTTTGAAACTAATGGACAAAAATTTAAAGAGTGACAGAAAACATCTAAAGAAGCAATTTTCACCATACAATGCTGGGGCGGAGAACAAGGGGTGAACCACTCGACGGTGTGATAATGGAAAGCATAAGGCGCGAGTTTTCTTACACTTCGTCGTTTCTACCGTGGATTTCAGGAGGCACGGCTACGAACAGTAATCAGGTAAAAGGCAGGCTTCCTGAAATCAGCGCCGTCTAGCGGTTCACCGCTTGCTCTCCACCAATGCATTGAGTGGCGAAAATGGCTTCTTTAAATGTTTCCTATCCCCCCTCCTTAATTTTTTGCCCATGAGTTTCAAAGTACCTTGCATTTGTTGAAACATGCCTTCAATGATTTTTAGTGTTAGTTAATCTTTTCATCGTGTTCTTGTGAGGGGACGGCAATTAGTTCTCAACGCCTCCTTAAATCTCTTAGACGCCCACCGGTGGGCGGTACCGCCCCCTTCACTTGTATAAAGAGTTGTCAATAACCAATAAGTTACCCGAAGATGGCAGTTAGAACCATTCACGTCACTAAAGGCAACCGACCGAGGTGAAAATCAGTTCCCCAAGGTCACAAGAGCATCCCTTCGCCGAAGTGCTTAATACGCAATTAAAGGTTAACTCGTCTTCACTGAAAGATTTCATAATTCTTAAATAAAACAATTTCATCTAGAAGCAGTCGAGCTCTCATACTGTTTACTTTCACACCAAGTTTCTCTTAACAAGCCAATAGACCGACCTAAAAACACTTGCGCAACATATCGCTGGCTGGGCTATTGACGCACAGCCAACAATCCGAAATTGTTAAGTGTTTTGAAAACATTGTCTCAGTGACTTCTACAACGTAAGAGGAAAATTAAGAAAAAGAAGAAAAAAAGTAATTAATCCCATTTCATCTTTTTTTTTTTCTCAAACAATGCAATAGAATTATTTTATACTTTTTTTTAAAATTATATATTTCCTTCTTCCGACTTTCTTGTTATAAGAAACATGAAAGTGAACACAGTCACGCCATTTGATTATCTCTTTATTTATAATTAAGTGAAATCAGTTTTTTTCTTTTTGATTAAATGAAATAGCGGAAAATTAGTCGAAATTTGCAAAGAAGGAAGTTGGGCTAAAGGGAAAAAATGGTTATCGCACTTTTTATCATTTTTTTAAACAATGCAATTGACTCATTACATATATTTTTTTTCTAACTTTCAATACATTCAGATCCATAAATATGGCGGGAATTGCAATTTCGTGTGAAATTGATTCGAATGGGTTACTAGTTGAAACCAGTTCTATAATATTTAAAAACATAAGAAATTACGGGAGTTTTACAACATTATCGCTTAGAAAATGGAAGAAAAATAACTTATCTCATTTCAGAGTAAGCTTTAAAGCATATAATAGAAAAATCCGTTTCGTTTTTTAATTTAAAATTATAAAAGTGAGAAATTAATTGTTTCAAGCAATTAACAGAAATTAGTGGTTAAAATTTAATACACTTACACACAATTAACAGGAAAATAATGAATATGAAAAAAGGTATAAAGAATAAGCATTTTTATTGTATACATGTATTTACCGTCGTTTTTTAACTTCATTCGATTGGTAACACTGGATTTAGATCTGGATAGATAAAAGTTCAAGAACGATTTCAAACGGAGCTTTTATTTAAAGATGGATTAACAGGTATTAAAATTACTACAAATGCAAAATAATACATAATTTGTAAAAATTTGAAGAGCTGAACTAAGATATCTAGGAAATTACCAATAAATTAAGTAGCATATTTGCTTACTTTTGGTCGTGGATACCTAATGGTGATGGTCGCGGACTAGCGGCCAGCGGTTACCTTAGAGTCTTGATGAAACTAAAGACTTGTAGTGTAGCCGAGGTTGATGTACGTTAAATCTGTCCAGGCTCAAAGCCCTCTCATTGGCATGGAGTGGAAATTAGGAGAGGGAGTTACCAACTCCGGTGTATCCCTCGTCAATTGGCCAAGGTCCAAAATTACGAAATACACCGCCGCGGGGCTACCGTGGCCTTGGTAGCACTAGAAGCAACTACTACCGTCGTACCAGAACCAACTCAGGGCCACGGTAACCTAGTGGTCAAGGTCGTGGACTAGAGGCCGGCGTTTTTCGTTCATCCCGGGTTCGATTCTTGGCCGCTAAAGACCACCTGTGTAGCCGGGGCTGATGCACTTTAAATCTGTTCGGGACCCAAAGCCCTCCCGTTGGCGTGGTGTGGATGTTAGAGAGGGGGGTGCCAGCTCAGGTGTCGTCCTCGTCACTTGACCGTGGTTCAAAATTACGAGGTCCGTCGCCAATAGCCCTCGTGTTGCTTCTAGTGCGACGTTAATAAAATCTAAACTAAAGAATCAACACAAGGCTAAAGTTCTCGTGTTGCTTCTAGTGCAAAGTTAATAAATCCAATCTAATGTTACTTACCTATACATGCGATCAAAAAAGGTACTTACGCCTCAAAATTTTATAAATTATACATTATTTTACATTTAAAAAATATTTTAATGCATTTTAATTCATCCTTATATGAAAACCTTAATTTAAAAATGTTTTTTACTCGTATTTATTTGATTGTTTTTAGTCTAGAGATTTAAGAATAAACAAGTAATATAAAAAAAATTAAATCAATTCCTACTTAAGTCAACAAAGAAAATTTTTATTTTAGTTACTTTTTATTAAATTATTTAGCGGTATTTTGCCAAATGTGGCTACCCTGGTCCGCTTCGAGGACTTAACGTTCAGCCAAAAAAAAAAATCGCCAAGTTCGGCAATTTTAGAAATCGCGCCAAATGGTTGGGCCAAACTGCATTTTCAGCAATTAAATTTAATTATATGAATTAGTATTTGAAAAAAGTGTATTAACATCGAGTGTCATCCTCTACAAGTTTTAAAAAATGTATTTGAACTTGAGTGGATGAATAAAAAGTATTTTATCAACGATTGAAAATTTGAACAAGATATATATAGAGAGAGTGTGAGCTAATAGTAGAAATTTAAAAAAACAATAAAATGAGCTGTACGTAAGTGCAACATTTCAAATGAATTGAACATTGCTAAGCACAATGCCTGGGAATAAGGTTGCCCGAAGTCCATCATTGCTAAAATAGACCCTAAAATTGGATTCTCAGCGGAGTTAAATATGTATGCAAAATTTCAGGTAGATTGGATGATAGGAAGGGGGTTAGAATTCGAGTACAAATTTTAAACGGGAAAGATATTTTGTTCCATACTTATGAACAGAGCAAGTAAAATAAATGCTTGTAAAGTGGTAGTTCTCGTTGTTTCTTTGCATGTATGCAAACGAAACCTATGCATGAAAATTAGCACTAGAAATATTTTTAAAAAACTTACGCAACAGAAAAGTGTACATCGTTGCGCTTTTTGTACACGTAACTTTTTTTAAAACTCGCACTTAGTGTTTGGAGGTAACCAATTACAGCTTTTGTAGCATTTTTACAATTTATCTAAAATTTTATTGACTTTATATTTTATTGCAAGAGTTTTTTTAAAGTTGTATCGTTAGAAATCAAAATAAAAATTTAAGAAAGTCAAAATATGGAGAAAGAAAGACAATGGGTGTTAAATTATATTCCATAAGAGAGGTCACAGTGAAAACTTCAAGAAAAACAAAATATATTCATTAGAAAATGTATAACATCTTAAAAGTATCAAAAATTAATTTAATAATTTTTTTCTGTGCCTGTTCTTAAGGCTCCCGTCAACCGGCCATTTTGATTTCGTGAACGTTATGTTAATCCTATGGAATTCCTACTACCGTTCTCAAATATTTTCTATTTTATCTAAATGAATGCACAAAAGTGTATCTGAAAGAGCAAAAGATAATGATGGTTTCTGTAAAACATTATGCTTTCTCTCTTTTTTTTAAAAAAAAATTATTTAAGAATATTTCTTAAAGACCGGAAAACTCACAAACGAATCACTAAAATAAGAATAAAAATATTTTTAAAAATCGAAGAAGAAAAGTATTTTTTACAGAATCTTCCATTTCCCCTGCCCTCTCTCAGAAGCACATTTTACATTCAGATAGATAAAATAGAAAATATTTTGGAACGGTAGTAGGGATTCCATTGGATTAGCATTAAGTTGACGAAATAAAAAAAAAAAACGGTAGACGGGAGCGATCATGTGATGTAACCAGTTGTTCACAAATCAAAAACACCCTAAGGACTTTAAAGAGTAAAAAAAAATATATGGTATTGTGTATTTTAATTTAATCAGAAATAAATAAGTTTAATTAGATACGAGGTTTAATTGAAAAGTAATAACTCTTGGTCATAATTTTTTCTTTATTTCTAATCCAATTTTCACTTTTCTTGCTGTATCTGAAAGCCACATGTTCATCTATGCAATGTATTATTCATATTACAATTTTCATTTTCGACACATTCCCTATCTCTTTCCACGCTTTTCCTCCAACGCCTAACTGGTCGAGCAAACCCATTCCTGAGAAGAATTCAAGTGGATGTTGTCGACATTAGGCTTTAGTGACAGATTTCACCTCGTCGTTAGGACGAGAGGAATATATATTACTGTAATATTTAATCTTGGGAAAGAAGTGATAGTCGCAAGGTGCAAGATCGAGTACAACGCTAATTTAACCTCGTCTTCATATGTCTCGTCCTCTTTTTCAGCTTTTAGCACGCCAACGACACCTGGAAGAGAAAACGTGCACCTTTAAAGTACAACAAGGATTTTGGAAATTGGGTATAAAGTAAAAACGATATAGAAACGGGGTTATTAATTTCACTCAATCTTTTAATGTAATTGACTAAATTACGCATATTTTGGTTTATTTCCGATTCACATGATTTTACATATGAAAAAAAAAAAAAGAAAAAAAGAACATGATGCCAATATTCAGAGTATTAGGAGAAACCGATATTCAGAATAAATCGCAGAACATGTGTTATTTATGAAAATTACTTTAATGGTGAAAAATAAAAAAAAAATCCATTTTTGATGTGTTACTGTCCAGAAATTAGAAGTGAACTAGGTATACAATGATGATAAAAAAAATAATTATTTTTCTATATTAACGATTTATTTTAACTTTTAAATTATTATCAGCGTAGCAAAAAAAAAACTAAATCTGTATGGCTTAACTGTCAGTTAAAGCATGTATTTTATTGAATTAATTTAGAAATTTAGAATTAGCATTCGTAAATTTGTCATTACCAAAATTCAAAAAAATTATACACTTTAGATATAAATTATTCTTTGTAAAAATTTTGTGTCGATTTAGTTACACATGGTGTAGCTTTTAAATAACGAGACTGCCACTGCAAAATATATTATTTTGATGCCATACATATTTACTTGTTACAGCATTCCATATGCATCCCCCTCTAACCCTACAAAGTTCCATGCAATTCTTCCATTGTTCGAAACTGTGCTGGAAGTCTTCTATCAGCTCCTTCAGGATGTGTGCCGCTTTCTGTTTCACAGGTTCAACTAACTCAAATCTTGTTCCCTTTAATGCAGTTTTCCCCTTAGGAAACAGATAGAAGTCGCATGGCACAAGATCCGACGAATAAAGCGGATGGTCTAACACTGATATGCTGTACTTGGCTAGAAACCCCTTAACAGACAGTGTGGAAAGATCCAACGCATTGCCTTGTTGGAAAAATTTGCCATGCGGATTCTTTATAAATTCCTGCAGTCTCAGCAATCGCATGAATACTTAACTGAATATCAGATAGAACTAGATTTCTGATTTTTTTTCTATATCGTCATCCGTTTTCGACGTGGAAAGGCGAACCGGGTGTCAATCGTCTTCTCAGCTGTCTTGAAAACGCTTAAAACTCTCCAAAGTACGTGCACGCGATGAACATTCATTGTCATACACTTCTTTCAATAAATTATAAGTTTCAGTAGCAATTTTTTCCAAGTTTCACGTGAAATTTCACAGCAATCCGTTGCTCTGTTGTTACACTTATAATTTTTCCTGCGAAACAAACAAAACAAATTACAAAAAAACAAAAACTCCAATGCGAACGAAGGCTGAAGCTATTCTGGTTTTTTTACAGAAGCGAGAGGCACTGCATTCGAAACCAAAGGCTTCACGCTAAACAACTTTCGGTCGCTGGTGTTAAGCGCATGCGTACTTCTTCTGTAGCAGCATCGTCTCGTTAGTTAATAGCTACACCTCATAAATTTTCTAAAACGTGCATCAAAATATTTCCCGCTCTTTTAATTTAAGCGGAATTAAATTTTTATTATGATTCGCTGATATCTATCGCTATTTATTTTATTATTCATTAAATAATAAAACCATATGACGAAAATGTTTAAGAAATTTCAAGAAATCATTAACTTTCAATGGGAACTGAAAAGAAATATTCAGTATCTCTCTCTTAACAAAATCCCGCACAAATTGAAAATGTGTTTTACACAAATAATAAGTCCTTTTCATTTAATAAAGTTAGAACTAAAATAATTACTTTTACAAGAAATAAAATACTTTAAATGAGGGATTTCAAGGACGAGCTGTGAGATTTAATTTGTATTCTTACGTGAAGATACTATTTAGAAAATGCTCTAATCCGAAATTTAAAAATATCTATAAAAGGAAATAAAATGAATTCTGTTCAAATCAATACTACGCTCTTTTCTGATAAAATTATTCAATTCCTGAATTATTTCGAAAAGGATGAACAAATAAAAAGTTAATTCCCGAAGTACAGTTTCATGTTCTTTTTCTTCATGAAAAACTAATGCACAAATACTGTTTCGCAAAATTTTAAGTAGCGATAATTTGTTTAAAATAAATGATTAACTGATTTAAGAAACTTATTTTGATACGATGGAAGAATTTCATTCGAAGAACTATGTATCATAAATACTCATAATTTGAAAGTTTTCTTATTTATAAATATCTCTCTATATTAATAGAAATATGAAATTAAAATCTATATTTTAGTCTTAAGAAAATTTTCTGGGTTTTTAAAATGTAAAATAAAATATTTTAATTTTTAATTTGAAATTAAAAAGCAGTTTATATTGTTTCTCTTGCTTTTGTTTTAATTTTTTAACTTTTTATAAAAATAAACATGAACATACATAAAAAATAATAAAAATCCTATTTCCGAAGTATTATTTTTTTACTAAACAATTGAAAATTAATCTACAAAAATATTATAATTCTTGTCAAAATTTTGCAGATATTCTTCTGGAAGTCAATCAAACAATGAAATACAAAAAAAAAAAAAAAAAAAAAAAATTCTCTTCGATTTTTACGTGATTTTTATGCAATTATCTAATTAATTAAAACGTTCTAAGAGAATTTTCCTTGAATCCATTTTATTTACTTAAATGAAGTTGGATTTTAAATTCGCGTAACACAAAGTAAGAACTAAAAAAATATCTAAACGGTTTTTGTTAAATCGAAAAACAATTTTATCACTACAGAGCTGTGTCATCTAAGTAAAAAACCAGAAATTCAACAATTATCTAGAAAAATTTGATAAGAGAATTTAACCTCAGACGATCGTATTAAATTCACGTAGAATTAAAGTATTTTTTTTTTTATTTTTTTTTTTTAAAAATTGTGTTTTGAAGCCCAGATGTTCATGCACAATTTCACTTACAATTAATGATATATATATTTTAAAGAATTTTTTTCTGAATTTAACCAGGTAATTACTTTTCTGTATATACTCAAAAATAACATTCATTTGCACTATTATAACTATTAAATATAGCTTTCCCCCTTTTAAATAGAATTATAGTAACAATGATGAAACTTCCAGTCTTTGACGTTAAAGTCTATAACATCATTAAATTTACTCCTATTTTGCCGATTTTTTTCCTTGGTAAGGTTTAGTATCTAAAATTTCAATGTACACCAACTTTTTTCTCCTTCTGTAGTTTTACTAAGTCTGATAATAAGTCTAAAAGATACAGAGATAATGCAAATTAATCATAAGACTTAGCAATATATTTAATACATGATTAATTGCTATTTTCATCATATTGTCTACGGAAGCCTAAAAAGTAAGATGGCCACTGACTTGCAGTCGGCGTTATTTTCGTCGAGTTGTGGGTTCGAGCCCTGATGCTACTAAAGATCCATCGTATAGTGAGGCTTATGCACTTTAAATGGGGTCGAGGTTTCAAGTCCTCGATCGGGTCGAAGTTCTAAATATTAATTTAAATTCAGAAAAAAAAAGTGTATATTAAAAAATTTAGCTTAAAAATGCTTGAGTTTTAAAATTTCAGTTTTTAGCAATTTTTATGAGGAAGGGAGGTACGACCCCCATATCACCATTCGAAGTTAAATTACTGGTTACGACATATATAAGGGTTAGTGGGAGCAGGTTCTAGGCTCAACTTTGACGAATATCTTCGATTGGAATAACGAGAGCTATTGAACGCTTAATCCAATAGGACATGAAATACTTCCCGTAGTGTAAAGTAGAAAGTAGGATATGGAAGTACCAGATCCAAGATACTTTGATCAAATTTTAAAATTAGGAGCTCTGTGGTCAATAACCCCATACGTAACTCCAATGCGTCGTTAGTTATAGTAAAATTATCACAAAAACATTCATTGTATTACTTTCAATGTGAATGTCTGGAATAAAAAAAATTATTTGGCAACTATTACTTATATTTCATTTAAAAATGTAAGAAGTAAAATTAATTTCTTTTTTTGTTGATAAGATTTCTTTTCATTAAATATCCTATAGGTTTTCGAAAAGAAAAAACGGAACTTATTTTATACAGAGTTTCAATAATCCTTTCAGTTTTGATCAATCCTTTTATCCCCCTTTTTTAATTAAAAGCAATAGAATAATTGTAATAATTTAATTCTTTTAATTAAAAGTATCGTACTTTAATGCTGAGATATCTCTGTATTCTTATGTATCTATTTGTGTAAAATATCACATATATTTGCTTAAATAATTACGTATGAGCAATTTATTATCGATACTTATTAATAGTCGTGCACTTATGTTTAGGTACATATTACATAAAATCGTGCGCATTCATAATTTTAAAGCTTTACAGAGTGCTAACGAAGATAACATTCGATTTACTGAACGTGATTATAATTTCAATATCTGAGTTTAATAAAATTTTAAACATTTTTAGTTTTATAACTTAAATTTGTCGTAACTTTTATGTAAATATTGTAACCTAAAATTTGTAGGAGTGTTTAGTAGAAAGAATGGAGGGGGGTAACCTGCTTTTGTAGAGTGAAAAATATTAGCACTATGTATTCTTTTCATCAAATATCCTATAAGTTTTCGAGAAGAAAAAATGGAACTTATTTTATGCAGAGTTTCAGTAATCTTTCTTTCAAGTTTAATCATTCCTTTTATCCCCTTTTTTTAATTAAAAGCAAAAGAATAATTATAATAATTAATTAAATTTTTTTAATTAACAGCATTGTATTTTAATACTGAGATATCTCTGTATTCTTCTGTGTATGAGATATCTTACAAATATATTTTGAAGAGAATGCACCAGAATCTTGAGAACCACATTTTGAGAAAAACGCAAATATCGTTATTTTTCTCCAAGCAGTTGCCACGTTAATTTACAATTTTAAAATTCAATTTTCCAGCATTTCGTTCATCAAATTATTACAAATAACACATCAGTAGAATCAGTGTGTCACTCTAATTTTCAACAGCAAATAAAAAAATTGCAAAATTGGAAGCCTTTTACTATCTCAGTTGTATTGAGCCCCTGCAAAAATTTACATTACTTATGATCCTGCGGGAAAAGAAGAGTTCAAAGGATAAAATCCACAGTATACAACATTCCCCGCGCAGTTATATCAAGAAATAGTAATCCAAACAACTCATTTATGACAATGTTTTATGATTTCGCTTCATACTTGGGGAATCATAACAGAACTCGAGGAAGGGAACGGACTTTTATACGATAGGAAAGGGGGTGGAGGGAAGCATGTGCTACTAGAACACTTCTGCCAACAGTGTTTACGAAACAAGGGTGGTCGCAGAAGACGTAACCTTTCGCGGATTACAAGAGTCGGCTCCTTCACACGAGGGGGCCTTCTTCCAGGGGCCCACCCACGAAGCTTGACATCGCGATCGAACAGAAGATAAATTGATGTGGTTTATGGGATTTTGATGTACTCAGTACAATTTAGACTGTCTTCATATTGTTAATGAATAAAATACGAATTCGAGTAAGGGGTTTCAAAAAGAAAATTTCCCTCTATTAATACACATTTTGATATTACTATAGTTCTAAGAATGCTGCGCACTTTATTTTATTACTTTTATATGCTTGAGTAAATCCTATATTTTCAAAATTAAAATATCAGTGGGATTTAGAACTGATTATTAAAGTTGCACTGAGAAGCAACACGAGGGGTATTGGCAGAATAACCAAGGGCATCGAGCTCACCCAAAGGGTTAGAGCTACAAACCGGCCCCCCGGGATACAATCACCCCCTCACTCAGCATTTAGTGGCAAAAAAATCAACAAAAAGGTACAAAATATAACATTACATGTTCGAGTAAAGAACATGATTTCGAAATTCAAAAATAAATAAAAGCTTACAATGTGTTTTACAGAGCAGAAAATGTACGTGACAGGAATAAAAAAAAATTAACAGTAGAATTTTCTTGCAGGAATAAGAAGTGTAACAGGCGAGGCATAATTGAACAAATGGCACAATACAAAAACCAACCACGAGCTCATGAACTAGCAATGGAGAATTAAACAAAAATATATACATAAATACAAGGTATACAATTACAAGCAAACAATAAGGGAAATTTAAATATTAAAAAATGTATTGGAAAATTGAAACAATTATGAAAATTGTTAAGTAATTCTACGAGCCGTAAAAATACAGAATTTAAGCTTGAAATGCTAAATGGGCTTTTCACAGATGAACTTCATCCAAATAGGCTTTGCTTCAACAATAATAAAACAATTTAAATGAAATTTTTTGTTAGAGGGCAGAAAAAAAAAAAGAAAAAGAAAACGTAGTGATCAGCCTCGAAGGTCTATTGGTGATGAACTTCATAATTTTGAACCTCGGTCAAGTGACGATGACGACACCCGAGCTAGCTCTCCAAACTTCTATACCACGCCAACGGGAGGACTTAGGACCTCCACCAGATTTAACGTGCATCAGCCCCGCTACACGTGCGTCTTTAGTAGTATTCCAACTCGAACCAACGACTCGACGAAAACAACGCGGGCCCTCGATTCCGTGACCATGGCCAAGAGGTTACCGCGGCCACAATTAAAATATGAAGACTTATCAAATATAAAGAGGAATTTTTGAAAAGATCTATCCTGAAACATACTACTTACCAAAATTATAACAAAATTATTTTTCCATGGATCTCTCTTTTAAGATCTTCAAATTTTTCCCAACATTTTATGAGGTTTTATTATTATTAGTTTCAAATTTAATTTTTTTATTTCATTTCATTTATTTATTTTTATCTTTATTTTTGCTTGTGTGATAAAAATAAGTCTGACGTGTACGGAGGTAATCGGGCACTAATTCTACTCTTTTTTTTTTTCATTCTATAAAACCTTACTCCTCTAAGTACCTCTCTGAGAGTTCTAAACCAAATGGTAGCCCGAAGATGCTACTTTCCGAAATGTTACTTCCGGATTATAAGAAAAATGTTCGAGAGTTGTCTAGGGACGCTTTTTCAAATTTTATTGTGTTACATCAACGGTTGAAGTCTTGCATTGTCTTGGAGAAGAAGAACATCATTTTGGACTGATTTGCTTCTTCAACATTCTCCAAAAATTCATAATAGTATACAGCATTAAGGGGGGTCTAACTTCAAAATTTTCAATTTTTTGAAAAACATGTAAGTTAGAGCCCAAGCTTAACGGTATATTAAAAACTTTCAGAGTTATCGAAATAAAAGTAAATCTTATTTAACTGGATTTTTTTAAAATACTTTTATTTTTATTTTCCGTGTTATTCCTTTATTTTATATATTTATTTATTCAGAGCAAAATCATTTTCAGCTTACGATCAGGATTTCTCAGCAACTATTAATTATATCAGTTTGAAATTTCATACGCTTCTTCGAGTCACGCTCCTTTACGAATTATAATTTGAATTTCAGCCAAACTTTTCGCAGAAAAAATTCAGATGAATTTTCATTGGTTTTTCCCCTTAAGATTTCATAATTTTCTAAGTAATTGAATTAAAAAATTGTTTTCTAACTTTTTTTAAAAAGTATGTGTTGCTTCAAATCTGACAATGTTTCTACTATACAATATTACTTGAGTGGATTTTGATATATTACATTGTTTGTGCGCGCAATAAAAAGCTGACTTTCGAAATAGTTTCCAATTTATATTTCCTTGCAATTTCTTAGAATTTTGTGAAAGTTCTATGAAATATGAGAATTAATGTAAAGTTATACGGTAAAAGTGCCCAGTTTCTGCTTTTTGTAATCAATTATGTTGGTTTGAAAAATTGTTTTTACGCATACACGAATAATTAAGTGTCCTGAAACTCCTTAAGTGTACGTCTATCATGATGAAAAATAAGTTTACAAATATTCCTTAAATACTTCCCCCCCCCCAAAAAAAAAAAAAAAAAATTTCCGACCGATCACTGAACTTTTGGCGGAGCAGTTTCACTTTTTGTCATTTGTGCCATACTGAATCACTCTGTTTCAGAGGACTAGTGACTAGAAGAATAAAAAGATGCCAAACTATTATTTAAACCTTAAATAGCTTATCATTTTTTTGCTACAGCAAAAATATATAAAAATCGTCTGCTACTATTAGAAAAGTCTCGTTTATTTTCGATCTACTTTCGAACTCGCATGTTCCACATTTTTCTCTTATATTGCAGTAACCAGTCTGATATTTCATTACATCGTCTTCGAATTTCTAATAAAAACATCTCACTCTGCTTCCGAAAAGTCTGAAACATTATTATTAAGAGTACCAGGTCATGTATGGAATTATGAAATATTATATATAACACTCCTTCTCTTATTATTATATATCTTTTCAAGTTATGAGTGGATCTTAGATTTTTTTTTCTGAACCTAATGATGATATTTTAATCGTTATATATAAGTATAAATGTTATTTTATTAAAACGTTTTTATGTATTTCACTTTGTGTGTGTGAGTGTGTGCCATCAAATTTTCGATCGTTAATTTCATCAACTTTCCATCAAGCTAGAGCTCTGAAACTTCGAGAATCGTTCTTACTCGCCTAACAATGCAATATTTAGACATTTGCGACAAGTTTTAACTGATATCTTCTTTAATAAGGCAGTTTAGCCCAGACACTTGGCGCGATATCAAAAATTGGTGCCAAACTTGGCGATTTTTTTGGCTGAACGTTAAGTCCGTAAAACGGACCAGGATAGCCACATTTGGCAAAATACCGCCAAATAATTCCTGTCTCCAAGAGTGGTTTGACTAAACTGTATTCCAACCATTTAATTTACCGGATTAATTAATTTTAGTTAGTTTTAACGTTTATGTGTATTTCACTTGGTGTGTGTCTGTCTGTGTGTGTATCAGTGTGTCGTAAAATTTTCTATCGTTAATTTAATAATACACCATACAAGCCAGAGCTCTGAAATTTTAGTAACCGTTCTTACTTCTAACAATGCAAATTTAGATGTTTACGACCAGTTTTAACTAATATTTCAATAATTTTCTTTAATAAACTTTGCCACCATATAAAACGTTGGTTTTATCTCGAATTATTCCTTTCAGTTATATGGATATGATTTGTTGTACAAATTTCTATTTTGGTACCATTCTATTGCAAAATTGTTCAAATTTTCTAGCTTCTGTAAAGGTGCTTATTGATATAGTGTGAACCAAAACATTTTTCTTTAATAAAACCTAAATTAAAAAAAAATTTAGATGAAAAGGAAAAATTAAAATTTCCAAATTACAAAGTTCTACAATTTTACCAAAGAATATACGGTAACATCGTTAAAAAAGTTATTTCACGATATTGTGTGCATTGGGTTTAATATGAGTAGTAAATATTTTGCATATTTATGGAATATTATACTTGAAAAGGTTACTTAAATATGCTAATAAATCAGAAAATTCATGTCCATATTTAGCAAGGAAAGAAAAACTTTATACAAAATACTCTTATAGTTCAATAAAATAATTAACAATATCACTATGGCACACTAAAATCTAAGTTCTAGAAAAATAATTTGTAAAACATAAATAATCCAAAAATGTCTTAAATTTGATGCATTTTCCCTGCATGTCCTCTCTGGTACCTATAAATACTCAATTAAGTCAATATTTAAAGGAACAATAATATGTACTATACAATAATGTATCAAATTAAAAAAAAATGTGATTCATATAATTTGATTGAACAATTTTTTTTTTTTTGATTTCAAAGATCAAATTTAGAGGTCAAAATTGAGTCAACCTTATAAACCATTTTTATATCACCTAATGCTACTATTATTTTTGTAATGATTCAATGTAATGGTTTCCTTCTCTAAGATACTAATATTTAATTTCCAGTGGTAAAAAATGTTGTAGAGCAAATGAATCCTAAAATTTGAAACTAATATTGAAATTGGGAAAATTGCATTGTATTGCCTGGGAGACATAAATTTCTTCGTGATATTGCAAGGGATATTCAACGTAGTCATGGATGGGTACAAAAAAATATCCGAATTATTGCTTATATAAAAAAATATAGTAAGCAAATTACTAATAAACCTAGATGAGGAGAAGAGTTGTTTCCGTTCGATGAGCAATAGAAACATCATTCGAAATGTAAGAAAAACTCTAAATTGAGCGTTGTGAAAATTACTCGTGTTCTTTTTCAGCAATAGGAAAAGGATTATCTGCAAAAATAATTCAAAGGGTATTTCAAAGAAACAAATTATAATAATCGCGTTCCAAAACAGATTTGAGAAATAATTCGAGATAAACCAACATTTTTAAAACAACGTTTTTATATGTGGAAAGTTTATTAAAAAAAAAATTATTGAAATATTAGTAGAAACTTCGCAAATATCTAAATAGCATTTTAGGCAAGTAAGAACAGTTCCCAAAATTTCAGAGCTCTAACTTGATGGGAAGTTGGTTAATTAATGATAGAAAATTTGATACACACACACCAAGTGAAATTCAGAAAAACGTTTTAATAATTCGATATAAAAACCAACGTTTTAAAATAACGATTTTTATATGGTAGCAAAGTTTATTAAAAGAAAATTATTGAAATATTAGTTAAAACTGTATTTTTAACTTTAAATTTACTTAAAAGATACATTTGTGAGCATATTAAGAAATTCATAATATAATAAAATCAAACATGCATTTGAAAGTTTGTAGAGTCATTCTATTAAAAAAATGGGAACAGAATTCGGAAAGGTTTATCCTTGGCGACAAGAATTATTTGAGTATTTTGCCAAATAGTGGCTACCTGTTCCTTTCAAGTTTAACGCTCAAAAAAAAAAAAAACAATCCTCAAGTTTGGTGCCAATTTTTGAAATCGCGCCAAGTGTTTGGGTAAACTGCATTATTAAAGAAAATATTAGTTAAAACTTGTCAAATGTCTAAATATTGCATTGTTAGGCATGAAACGATTCCCAAAATTTCAAAGCTCTAGCTTGATGGGAGTTGTTAAATAACGATCAATTTGACACACCCACACACTCACACACACACACCCAGTGAAATTCAGAAAAACGTTTTAAAATACTACATTTGCGAATCATATTTCAAAACATAGATATTTCAGAACAATGTGTATGTGTGTGTAATGCTTGAGAGAAAGAATTCAGCTAATTCAATGTTTTAAAAATGGTCGACAGTTTTTGACGGAATCTTAACTACAAACACCATTTTCACCGCAAAAGCATATAGGTAGCTTGGTTCTTGTATGGGGTTGTAAGTCTACAAAACGCGTGGAAAATCTGTTTTTATGCTAAGTCATGGATAAAAAATGCTTGGGCGTACTGAAGAATAATTTGGGACTAAGCTTTAGAATTTTCTTCAGAAGTGGATGTAGGTTCTAAAAAATATTCAGTTAAAATTGTTAAGTGCGCCTTTTGTACAATTGTAAGATGCAGTTTTCATACACGAATTTATTTTTCAATAACATTGTTATGGAAAAATGATACTCAATATGAAAGCTTATTATTAATAAAAAGAAACAAGTATAACAAGAAAAAATTCACCGGTAAAAACAGGTTTTCTGAACATGGGTTTTCTTTCAAACTTCGCACTTTGCGTAACATATTTTTTTATACCTTAAATTAAGCGAAAAAAGAACGTCGAGTCAAATTTAATTTATTCAATATTGGTTTACGAATTTACTTTTGTCGACGTTTATTAAATTTTTCATCTAAAATAATTACGTGTAAACATTTTTAGCTCAATTAAACCTTATGTTAATCAATTAACTACATGTAATTAAAATTAAGCAAACGATAAATCATCAAACGACAGGATTTGGCTACCGTTTGGCGGAAACTTGGCGTAAAATTTAATTCTTTAAATAATTAGTTTTAATCAATTAATGTTTATTAATTATAATTAAATTATCGTATTGTCATCCAAAACAATCGAGTGTAGAAAACAAGCTCAATTGAATGCTCCTAAAATGGGAGAAAAAATGTTTTAAAGTTTTGATAAAATTACAATAAAATTAAATTACAATAAATACAAGATAAATTGATAAAATTACAATGTGAGTTAAAAGAAAACTCATCAGAAATGGCCAAAACATCCAATAAAACTACGCAAACCTTTTCAAATTAATGTACATTTTGAAATGCGTTCCAAACTCTAAAAGATATGCAGCGAAATATTAATTTTATGTTTTTCCGAAAAAAATGATGTAATTATACTACATGTATACTTAAATTTCTGGTTCTATCGTTTCTAGTAAAATTTATAGTTATTAAATTTTTTATTGATTCTTTGGTTTTGTTTCTTAATCTAAGTGCGCTTTATTGATCTTATAAATATAAACTCAAGCAAACATTTAATAATATATTTTACGCTTTTAGCAGAAGAGTAAGTGGTGTTTAGCTCAATTTTGGAACATATATATTTATTCACGTGAAAGTGAAATTGTTTATTTTATAGAGTACACTAATTTTAACTCATCAGTGAATATAAATGGTGTATATGTTCCTAGTTATACGAATATACATTAATAATTTTGTGTTTTTCAATCGAAAATATATTTTGTGTTTCAATAATGTCTCTTTAGATGTATGACTTATCATATGGTAGCAATTATCTAATCATAATTGATTCAATTTCTAGATTATTTATCCATAAACCTCATTTTGAATATTTTTTTATCGTTAATATACACTATCACTGCGCTGGTAAAAGAAATTCAACTCATTTTATTTCTTAAAAATAAACATGTATATGGCATCATGAAATTTGATAAACATCCATATAAATTTGATATAAAAGGCGATTTAAACTGGGGGTTGTAAGGAGAATGTATATCACATACTTATTTTCCTTTTCCTGTAAATTGTGATGAATTTAAAATATAGTATTGTGTTAAACAGAATAAAATATTCTACTTTCTCTGAAAGATATTTAATATAAAAGATTGTATTTGTTTTTGAGTTTTAAGTACTCAATCAGAATCAATCAAAGGCTGCAATAGTTGTGTCGTCATTCGCACTGGCTTCGATTTTCAGTCGCTGTGGCTTAAGTCCTCAATTCACCAACAAAAATGCATTCAATGTAACTCAACTTATGTATAGATAAAACTGGGACTTCAAAGTGGAGGTTTCAGGTGTGATTCTAAAAACCACTTCATGCAGGTCACGTATCAAATCTGAGATCACAAAGTTCTCTCTTTGACGTGGTGGCAGAATGTAAGGATTGATGTAGTTATCACGTGAATACGTCTTCTTCCGAAGAATTGCTCACAACTACAATATCTATCACCAATAGTCCCTCGTTGCTTCTATGGTGGAGTAAAATCAATTAACAAGCAATGCTTACACTTCATGACTTTTATATTTTGTATATATATATGTGATATATTCTCAGCATGAAAGTCCCCGGCTCATACAGTAAAACACATTTTTTGGCAGAAAGTTTTTTTTATTCGACATATAATTCCCTTCAAGTGAGTACACTGAAATATATACCCTCCACACTTCGATACCTTTTGTCTGATCGGTTGTCCTTTGCTTCAAAAGTGCCTCAGTTTCAGCTGATCACCTCTTCCGACGAAAATTTCTCCTCCGAGCGTTCTTTTGAGGTCTGAGAACAGGAAGGTCTGAGGGACAGATCTAGAACTACGGAGGATGAAACCATTCAGAGCCCAATGTCTATGGATTTTGCCATCGTTTTCACTGACTTGTGACCGGTGCATTTTCTGATGAACGCACTTTCTTTTTCTTCAATACAGCCGTTTTCTGCGATTTCGTCCTTCAACGGTCCAATAACCTTATGTAATAGTCTGGCTGGATGGTCGCTTCCTTTCAGAGAGTCAATGAAAAGTATTCCATGCGCATCCCAAAATATAGACGCCATAACATGAGCCGACTGTTGCGTTTTTCCCACGCTTTGCGGCTACTATGTGTCGTCAGCTCGGATGGCTGTCGGTGGACTTCAGGTGAAATGAGTGGAGCATGTTTCATCAATTGTCATATAGACGCAAAGCAAAACTCGGGTTTATGCAGCGTCTTGATCATCAAACACTGCCATCAACTCGTCGTTGTTTTTGGTCAAGTGAGTCGCGCGGCACCCTTGCAAAAGAGCTTTCTCTAGCAAATATTCAAAATGAATGATATATCATGTTCAGTTATCTACAGAGTGTCTGCTATTTCATTCAATTTGAATTTGAGTCGTTCAAAATCATTTTGTGGATTTTTTAATGATTTCCGTCATTAACAACTGCTCCACACCTGGTTCACCGCTCTTCGGTGCTCATTCACCACTCCTAAACTAGCATACCAATCCTTGATGAGGTTGGTTTTCTGAGCAGTTCCGAGGCTCAGCATCAAACTTGCCAATTTTGCTTCAGACTTGCTTTTTTCCTTAAAGCGATATTATTATCAACACGCGAAATTCCTTTTATCCATTTTTTCACATAGACAAAATTTGCTTCATCAAAATGCTATAATTCTAAACGTATGATCCGACAGGTATCAAATTTTACACCATCTTTTGAGGGTTAGAGCTACTAAACATCATAGGGTTAATTTAGACAGGCCATCTATGTTGTCGGGACAGGGACTTTTCAATGTGACCTGTTAGTATATATTATTATATGTGATGTCTCTCATATACTATATGAGATATCTGTATATGATTGTGTGTTATATATTGTATATGTATATATATAATATCTCTCTTTCTGATAATATATATATATATATGTTGATGATGATGTGTATATGTATATGTATATACATATATGTTATACACACATGTATATATATATATATATATAAATAATAATATACACTACCTAAAACTCTTATATATATATATATATATATATACACACACGCAAAGAAGGATGCTCCGAAAGTAAGTTTCATTGTTTTTTTGTACATAAGGAAGGTTATTGCCAAAAAAAAAAAAAGAAACAAATGCGTCATCATGGACATGTACTTAGCAGTATTTTTCAACATAAGCCGCAATTGACATTGAGACATCTGTCGCAGCGTGCAATCAGTTTGAAGAAACCACTCTGGTAATACTGGTGATTTGCGATGCAAGTAATTGTCGCGCAGCCTGCTCCTCCTCAGCATTGTTTTGGATGGACCTCAGCACGACCAAAATGCAGTGTGGACGTCATGGTGACACCGTTATGCACCTATCCCCTAACATCACGTCCTGTACTGTATCAGTATTGTTTTCATACGTCGATGTGGAGGGACGCCCACTTGATTTTCATCCTCCATGCTCTGCCTTCCTTCACTTAACAAACAACGTTAGTAGCCAACCATTTAACGAGAAGTGACCTGTTCACCATACTCGATCTGTAGGCTTTCTGGGTTGACTATTCCCCCATGCCCATTGCTAATGGATAACAGCACGCATTTTCACTACCGATCTCGTTGCGAGTCAAATCTAGGGCATGCTGGTCTGCGGCTACTCTCTTATTTTCGTCACTCTGCACATGCGTAATTCCTCGTACACCGACACTACTTCCGTCTTTGCACCAGCAAAGGGTGTGAATTCTTATGGTGGCTGTTTATTTCATCTAGTGTACCCTGTGCTTTTTCAAATAAGTAACGAAACTCACTTTCTGGATATTCATCTTATATATATATATATAAACTTTAAGAAGTATTAAAAAACATGTATGTAATCTAATACTTCATAATAAATAACAATTATTACAATAAAAATCAGAATTAATTAACCGTATTTAATAATACTTTTGCGTTAGAAGAATTATAATTCATTTATGAAGCGGAAACAAAACATAAAAATAATTAGCAAAACTAAAAAAAAAAATATATAAAAAGTTCATAGCTTTTAAGAAGATAAAAAGTCAGATATAAAAATAAAGTAATCTAATCTGCTGTTTCAAACTTTGATAGCAGATTAAGTTACTTACCAACTTGAGATCGCTCTCAGGTAGACGACCATCGTGCTAGGAATTTTCATTTTCATCTTCAAATGTAGATTATTTAATTTTTTTCAATGCAAGAAAATGCATTCTAAAGAACAAAATATAATGAAAATTTCAGAAATGTTGCATTCGTCTAAAAGATTTTCGGAATTAGTTTTAAATATTTTTAAGATTCTGAAATCTACATAATGAATCGTTCGAAACTGAAAAAAAAAATTTGTTACAAAAATCAGACAGAATTTTAATTTCTCAAAACCATTAATTTTTTTTTTTTTTTTTTTTTTTTTTTTGCTCTTTCGAATGCACTTCACTAGATTCAAATGGATAAAATGAGCTAGATTTTAGAAGAGAGAGAAAGTAGGAATTTTCCATAGGATTAACATTACGTTCCAGAAATCAAAATAGTAGGTAAAAGCTCCCATCTACCTGCCATTTTGATTTCGTGCACGTCTAATGTCAATTCTCTGGAATTCCTACTATCGTCCTCAAATTTATATTATTTGATCTATTTGAATGAAAGAAAGTGTTTCCAAAAGAGCAAAAACTAAATTATTCCTTGAGAGAGAGTTTCTAAGAAATTACATTTTTCCTCCAAGGTCTTAAAAAAAATTTAAACATTTTTTTTAAAATTATTCCTTTGAGAGTTTTCCTGTCTTTAAAAAATATTCTAAAATGTTTTAAGAATCAGAGGAAAAATGTAATTCTACAAAAACCTTCATTATTTTTTGTTCTTTCGGATGCACTTTTTTCATCCCAATAGATAAAATAGTATATATTTGAGGACGATAGTACAAATTCCTTAGGATTAAAATTGCCGGTAGACGAGACCGACATCAATTAATACTTTAAAAACTGCACCAGCTTACTCTCCTCATTTATGGCAAAAGTGAAAAATTGCGTTAAATAGATTTTTTGACTGAAGTTATTGAATGCACATGTGGCAACAGTGAAAAGCTACTGCTGTGTCGCGTGACTTGTTGCTCTCGCAAAAGTGAATAATTGCTTTAAATACATTTTTGACTGCAGTTATTGAATGCACGTGTGTAAATAAAGAGCAACTGCTGTATCGCGTGACTTGTAGTTCATGTTATCTTAACCAACGAGTGTTCTCTATATTTTATACATTTTATTATTGGTTTTAATATCCTATATTTTCGTTAATTAAAAATTTAAAAAAAGGATTTTTTTTTTCTCTTTTTCCCGTCTTCTGACGTTGGTGAAAAATCTATCGAATAAAGATTCTTTCCCTTTAGTCATTCAGTTTTCATTACATTTATTCTGAAATATTATCTATTTCAGCTCTGCTAACATTTTATGTTTGAATATAAAGTGACATTCTAATCTCACACATTCCCAGGAACATATTCGAATTATTGTCTCTTGTATAAAAATAAGAAACAACGGTGTTTCTACATCATAAGTTCTCAAATATACTAGAAACCACCATTCCTTGAAAAATATTTCCCTTTCCAATCCATAAAATTAGCGCACAATCTAAAAGGCTTATTAATTATTAACATAAGCAATCGCTCTAATACAGTAATGTTGATCTCGTTTAGTGCTTCCTTATTTAATGTCGGTTAATTCAACTAGTCCGTTTTCTTGTTGTTAAATTCCCCTTTTTATTTATTTCGTTTTGGCACATGCCAACAAGTTGTTTTGGGAAAATGACATAAAAAATGAGTGGGCATAATATAAAGGATGCGTGATGTTAGGTT
>BMAW01087708.1:0-15500 GCA_019974015.1 Nephila pilipes
ACAGAATTATTATAGTCCAACTCGTTACATTTCTATTATATATTAATTTTGCAAATTACTCAAAATTAGGAGATATTTCATATGATTTTATATCAAAAACGTTTTCTAAAAAAATACTAATTTCATTACTTCCAAAAATTTTGACAGAAATAAATGTTTTTTATCCTTGTTCTCATCTGATTTCGAAAATAATAAATAATTATCATATAATATCAGTTTTCAAAAAAGAAGAAAATCAGAAAAACTGTATTGTTTCCTATTATATCTTACTTGGATATGTGAAATATTATGTTCTGTATATTTGATTTATAATATTCATTAGATATCAGTTTCCGAGATATCTGGAAAAGCTTATGAACTCTAATTTTTAAATCATCCACCACTTTAACGTAAACTTAAAAAGAAATAATAATTTTTGAAACATATCTATTCTAATCTCTACGTATTCTTATCATTTACTTATTTTATAATTGCCAATTGGTATAAATTATCAGTCAAGAATGATTTCAACAGCAATTGGGATATATATTTTACAGGCATATTAGTTTCCAAAATGATCATTAACGCCCTCTGGGGAATCTGGGACAATTTTCGGAGCACAAAGTACAAAATTTGAAAAATGTTGAATCGATAATTACAAAAGATGTAATAAAAAGAGCTTTGAAAACTCTTTTAGCGCTTAATTTTGTTCTTTAAACTAGTTATTGGTTGATCAAAGTGAAAGATAGGGAAGCTTAAAAATTAACGTTATATAAATGCATATATGGTAAGACTTTACTTTAAGAACAGTATAATTAACTCTTGAGGTTCGATCTTAATTACCATAATTATTGTATTTATAGAGTCCAAAAGAACTCAAGACTCATTAACATCGAATTAAGTAATAGAAAATATCTATTTTTACTCAACTAAGTAATTTCAATCTTTTAGCATGAGAGAAAAAATAAGTAAACCGTAGTTTGAATCAAATGCAATAATTAAACAACTTAGGAAAAGGTAGTAATTATATTATTACGTTTTGACTTATTTTAAGCAAATGTCTAATACACTGTGTGGTTCAAAAAATACTCAAATGCAAAATAACTCAAAACCACATTATAAAATATCTTATGAGAAATTGGATTGTATTAACTCATATTTGAGATCAAGTCTTAAATTACAAAGTGCAAAATTTGAGACACGCATCTCATCTCCTCTGTGAGTAGTTATGAAACTTCCGGTACTTAATTTCATAATATTTACTATTACAGCACGCAGGTCCTTAACATCTTTCACGTGCGCTAGCAGACGCTATCATCTTTTTTTCTCTGTCTATCTGGTACAAGCGTCAACTTCAACATCAGAACTTACATTACATATGAAGAGAGATTAAATGGATAATTGAGTTAGAGATGAGAAAGATAATCAATCGATTCAAACAATAAAATTAGATATAAATTTAATAATCAACACGAAGAAACAGCGCTCTATTTTTCAGTATTTTGTTCATTTTTTGTTCATTCTTGTCTGATATTGCAGTCTTGCATTTCTTTAAAAGATTCTCGAAACTAATATTATCAGAATCACAAAATTAATAAAATGAATCGCTTCTTATCAATAAGAATTGTTAAACATTAATTTTATCGTGCTGTGGAATTAATGAAGAGGAGTGACTAAAAAAATCAAACTGTATTAAAATTGGCCTTTTATTTAAACTAGTAGCTAACATTGTAAATGGAATTTTAGTTTCGATGATGAACATTATTTATCTTCATTAATTTAAGAACAATTATGTAATTAATGGATAGGGAGTGGAGATGCAATAATGTGTGATGTCATTTACTTATGGTATCTATGGGCTCTTTTCATGGGGCCCGACCATAACAAACTTGTTTAGAAATAACCATTTTCATTATGGAAGTTTGGAAATGCAAACAAGAGAGAAAATTTGTAGTAAGATGAAAATTAGAGGGGAAAAGTTATAAAAGTGCGTATGTTGGAGTGCTTGCCATTTTAAAGGACAAACTAAAACCCACCAAACTTCTAGCAGTTTTCCAGAAAGTGAAGCTATTCTTTCTTCCTAGGCATGAATTTCAGATGATCAAAATGACATTGACTCTAATCTATAACTGTTTGTAAACAAAAATTGAGGCAGAATAGAAATTACAGAATGTAATCAAAGTCACTATTTCCATTCGAGAAACAGAAAAAAGAAACATACGAGAGCAGTTCATAAAGTAAAAATAGATTCACAGAAAAAAACATATGTTTGGATTGTTGCTTTATTCCCTTTTTATAATGATGAATACAAGTTTTATAATGATGAATACAAACTCGAGGCAAAATTACGACAACTAGGCCCGGGAGCAATCAAAACTAACCCACAAATAATTGTCAAATTTATTTTAGTACCTTTTATAAAATGGCAGCACAGAATGGCAATACCAAATTAACTTAGGAACGACATCTGTCGGTAAAACCATACTCGTTCACATTCTCAAAATAAGCGAAGTTAGGTTAGATAAGAAGAGATTCAGGACTATGTGAGTACCTTTTTTTAACTAGATATTGAAAAGAAAAAGTCTCTATTCACAATATTTGAACACTCATAAAATATGTATTTTAGTAAAAAATCTATTTTGTGTAAATAATCCTTTAAAATCTTGTTTTTTTTTTTTTTTTTTTTTTTTTTTTTTTTTTTTTTTTTTTTTTTTGATTTTATTATTTTAAAGTTCGAACTACCTTAACAAATTTGGATATTTTTAAGTGATTTTTTTCTCGATTTCTTAGAAATATTTCTCACAATTCCGAGCATAGTCTCATTTGTATTTGCATCTTTCATAGTTTTACAAATTTGTTCTGTCAGCACTACGAAAAACAATGAAAAACATCTATATCGAATGTTGTGGATTTTTTTATAAAAATTAATTGCTAATCTAAATTCTTATTCTATGCACATAATTATCAAATTTATTATGAAAAACAATCAAAAAAACTTTCAAACTGTTATATTGATCTCAAAAAAGGCTTTAGAAAGTTAAGTATATAACCGTCATCAAAATTTTAAAAAAAACTGAGGCAAAGCATTTTAAAATTTTAAAATTCAATTACATGATTTAATACACTAAAAAGGAAAATTTAATAATCTCTAAATAACGCAGTTAGAGTTGAAAAATTTTGTATAAATATTTATAAACGTTCTGTTCAAAAAATTAATTAAAAATTTACAACAAACAATTTCAAAAGAGTAATAAAAAAAAATTTAGGTTTTGATAATTTGCAGGATACTGTGCTCCTTAAGCTGATTTGTAATACCTCAAATGAAATCCGCTTAAATCATTAAAAAGGAGGCCGAAAGCAAAAATGCACAGACAGAATACTAGTAAATAAAAATAAATAAGGGATGGTAAAATTATTTCGGAAAAAGTTAGGTTTTTATTCATTTTCAGTAATTTTAATAATTTTACAAAATTTCTCATCCACCCGACTCTCTCTCTCTCTCTCTCTCACACACACACACACACATTTATATATATATATACTCATAGACAAAAAATTAGAGCACCAAGAAGGAATCGTCAAAACGAAACGAAATTTTACATACGTAATGACTACTTTAATATAAGTAAATGATTAGAAAATCAAAGAAAAAGGATCATTTATTTCAGAGAAAAAGGCAAAAGAACGGAGGATTCAATACCCTGTTAAACCCCCTGTAGCGCGAATGCACGATGCGATGCGATCTGGCATTGAGGCGTAAAAGTTCTGTATGATGTCTTGAGACATTTCGTTCCATATTTGCTGTAACCTTGCCTCTAGTTCGTTCAAACTCGTGGGATGCCCAACTCGCCGTCCCAAATGATCCGAGATATGCTCGATTAGAGACAAATCTGGGGATCGGGCAGGCCAAGGAAGGGTATTATCAGTGCGGAGACAGTCTTTTGACACCTTTGCCGTGTGAGACCGAGCATTGTCTTGTTGAAAAATGGCTCCTGGGAACCGTTGAATGAGTGGCAACACATGTGATTGCAGGATGTCATAGACATACCTCTCGGCTGTCTTGGTGCCACAGATCAATACTAGGGGTGACCGTGTATTGAAGGCAATGGCACCCCATACCGTCACACCAGCTATGGGAGCGATGTGTCGCTGTAAAGCAAAGGCAGGATTGAGGCGTTCACCACGGGGTCTCCACACGCGAACACGATTGTCATCACTGATGAGATTGAATCTGGATTCTCCGCTAAAGAGGACCCGGTTCCATTCCGCTGCAGTCCAGTTTCCTTATGCGCGGCACCACTCCAAAAGGAGGCATCGATGGGTGGGCATCAAGGGCAGCACACGTAATGGGCGCCGCGATCCCAAATGTCCTTCAGCCAGGCGCCTTCGTATGGTTCGAGAAGACACAGGGGCCCCTAGTGAAGATGCTACCTGTGCCTGGATGGCGGCCGATGAAGCAGTTGGCTGTTCGAGTGCATTTCTTACGAAGTGGCGGTCTTCTCGACGACTGGTCTGTCGAGGGCGTCCTGAGCCTGGTCTTCGTGTAAATGACATCTCTCAGATCCACTGGACTCAACACCTCCGCACAGCACAATCAGAGCGGCCTAATTGACGAGCTACTCACCTAGCTGACCACCCAGCTTTCATCATGCCAATGATTCTCCCCCTCTCAAACTGCGACAGCTGATCATATTGTCTTCGATAACGGCGTAATGGTATGTCTACCTCACCTCTTCCTTTGTAAAAGATTCAGCACACTCAAACAAGCTTTAGTTACCTGTTTTACATTCCACGGAGAACGACGTTAAACTCCCTCTACTGGCTATACGTAATGCGTAATCCCGCTGCATTTCTAATCATTTGCATATCTCCTCCACATGTACCATCATGCCAAGTTTCATTACGATCCCGCAATTATTTCTTGGTGCGCTAATTTTTTTGTCCATGAGTGTATATATATATATATATATATATATAATCAAAACTTGCTAATTTTTTTTAAAATAATTTGTTACATAAATGTCAGTTTCAAAATAATGAATCATTTTCATAAACCTTCAATTTTCAGGTTATTGTTAATTATTTACAGAAGAATAATTAACAGAAAAAACCAAGTTTGTTAGGAAAATAATTCATAAGAATCTTCTTGAACTGACATTCAAGCTCATTAAAAAGGAACTAAAAACATTTCACGAGTCAAGACTTAAGACGTAATTATTCACTAATTCATTTTGAATTTTCACAAGATGAAAGAAGAAAAAAAAGAGAGAATGGGTTGTGGAAGTCAGGTAAGTAGAAATGCTTATATTCACCAGACAAAAAAGCATTTTTTTTCTGAGTCTTTCCTCATTAGTTACAAAAATAACTCACTTAAAAGACAATCAGCTGTGTGCTAACTTAAAGAGTAAAATTTTAGTTTTTAGTACTAAAGTAAAATTAACACGTCGTTGCTATTTCAATTACGACTTTTATGTTTCATTATACAAACATACGACAAGAATGAAAAATAAAATATATGCTTTTTAAAAATTTAAAGATATACCTGTCTTGAATATCTTTAGACTAATTGCACATTCTTTTTACATTTTATGGGTTTTAACGTGAATTCTTTATATTTTCATGTAAAGTATTCGACCTCGTAATTTGTCTATGCAGGCAAAGAGATTTCAACAACGAATTCCTTGTCTAATTAGAACTGAATTATAAGTTTCCATGACGACTTCTTTTTATTTGATTCTCCATACTTTTTTTGAAAATATGCACTTAAAAATTAACATTTAACAGAACTCTTGAAATGAACTTTTACGAAAGAAAAGGAAATAATTTTTCTGATAAGTAGGAAAATATTAGTGGAAACTGTAATCTTTTGATACTCAAGGACGATTTATTATCAATGAAGTTAATTTGAGTTTTTTTTTAATATTCCATGTTACTAACTCACTCTATTTTTCAAAGAGTGCTTCAACCAAAAATCGTTCGAAAATCATTATTAAAGAGAACTTTTATTCACATAATGCTGAAAGTAATGATGAATTAATTTCTAAACTCAAATAAGTCATGTAATAATATTTAAAAATACAGTCATCCTGCTTACTCTTTTCCTAATTCTATCTTTCAGAAAACGATTGCATTTTTTGCATCAAAAAAATTTACAAATACATATAAAATATCAAACGAAACAAATATGTCCGAAAATGATAAAATTTGAATCCTGCTCAAAGTTGCATGGTATAATTTAGAACAATACAAAAAATATATTTAAATATGTAAAAAGAAACATGATATGAGCTAGCTTTACATTTTGTAAAAAAAAAAAACTGTTATTGATTAATCAAATAACATAGTGAAAAAGTCAAAACTTGTTACATCAGTCGAAAGATTTACTAAAAAAATTTCCTACTTAAAAATAGATACTATGATCGTTGAATTATGTAGTATTTCTAAGTGCATTTTTAAAGTTTGCAATTAAATTTAAAGGTGTGTGTTTTTATTGTTGAAAAAAATTACATAAAAAGCAATTTTTAAAAAATTGCAAGTATTTTAATTAAAATTATAAACTACACAAATAACTGTTTTTAACATTTATCCGAAAATCAATGTGAACAAAGTTAAGTTTTAAGGGAAAATTTTAAGATATTAGCATATTTTCAAAGATATTCTTGCATTATAAAAAAAAATTTTACGAAAAGGATTTTTGTATACTAATGGACGATTGATTCCAATTATTGCCTGAAAATAAGAAGTTCTGCGTATTCTTAATATTTGGCTACATATTGTAAATAAAAGTATTTTAATAGTTTTCCTAATATAAAATTCCTTGCACACAACTTTCAAACTGCTGTAAAGACTTCAATCACGTAATTAACCATTCCTAATATAGATGGCAGCACAAAGTCGCCTCTCGAGAGATTGGCGTGAATCCTATCCGCTGGGATCAGAGTGGAACGTTGAGTATGGCGGATAGTAGTAGAACTGTGATGTTTTTTTCTTCGAAGCTCTTGTGTTGAGCGTGTGTGATATGTTTACCTTAACTGTTCAAATTGTTTTATATGTTCTGTAATATCCATCTTCTTGTGCTGTTATGTGACGTTGTGTAGTAATAAATTAAATTTTAAAGAATGAAGAATCTTTATTTCGAGTTGAACCCGTCACACTGCGTTTATCTTTGAATTATTTATAATTTATACAGTTTTATGTGTTGCATAATTCCTACGTCATTATGTCGTCATTCTGCCAGAGGGCGCTACTTGTGCATGATGAGCTCAAAAAGGGCGTTGCTTGTAAGCGAAGAGCTGAATGGCAGGCGAATAGCCAAAGTGTATGTAGTGGAAGATGGAGATAGCCTAATAATGTATCGACTTTTGATTTGCTACTTTGTTAAAATAAACTTATTCAATTTTATGGAGGTATCTTATTACACCTATCCTACTCTTGAACCACCATCTGCAACATTATGTTCAGGATCTCAGAAGCAAAGTTGAATATGTATAAAATAGTAATCTAATATATTAAACTGAAATTTAGAAAATAAAACTTCTTTGTGGAGTAATTCTTAAAATAATTGCTCTAAAACGGAATCTTCAAAGGTAATAAAGAATAACACAGATTTCTAGATCACGATGAGGCTTCGTGGGACAATTAGGAAAATATTTTCTTTTCAACCTTTTTCTTTCTTTTTTTTTGGTCTTACTGTCCATGTATTTCACATCACAATGACTCCTTTACCGCTTGCATTGGGAACAATCTGATGTTACATTAGGCTGACATTACGTGATTCCCATAGAAACTGTCACCGATGGGCACCATTGGAGGAAATAAAAAAAATAGAACGGTAACAAGCCAAGAACTTTCCCAAACCTAAAGAAATGAAAATAGCGTAATAATAATCACTATCGGTAGAAAAGTTCCAAAAGGAAGACCAAATAAAACGAAACACGACCTCCTCCTCAGAAGAAATTTTATAGTACATTTCTCGACAATATCTCGTTCTCTCTGAAAATACAAGATCGTGCAAAACATGACTTTCTAAGTTTAATGTATAGTGAATCTTTTATTCTCAGAGTTACAGACGTTTTCTATTGGAATAAACTAGATGGAGAATGGAACGAAATAAATAAGTAAAAAAAGGGTAAGGAAAGAATATAGGAAGAAAAAAAAATGGAGATAAATTGCATTCCGTTGCTTTTCGTGAAAGTCATAAGCGTCATTTTGCTGAAGATGGAATTGTGTATAATGATCTTCCTCTCAGACAACCACTACATGAGTTAAAAGTCAAGATGGCAGTCGTTTGGTTTATATAGCTTCCTCTCATAGGTTCTCTTTGGTTTATATAGTTCCCTCAGTGCACCCATCTAGGTAGGAAAGAATGGACTCAGATTTTGGGATGGAATGGTTGGTGGAAAGTTCCGGTATTTTTGGAACTAAGATTCATTTCCAGTAATTGGCATAACTTGGAAAGTAAAGGTTTATTTTAAATTTACTTATGGAATAACTTTTTCACTTTTGATGAAATTCCTGTGGAGTTAATATTAAAAAATAAAATGTTTTATAACAAGTAATATAAAAAATTTAAGTCAATTCCTACTTAGGTTAATAAAGAAAAATTTGAATTTAGTTACTTTTTATTAAGTAATTACGATTAATATACGATACATATGACAGAATCACATTATTAAATGGTAAATTTTTTCTCACATATAAAACATAAATTAATTCATTCCTCCGGTATATTAAATGGTTGAAATGCAGTTTACCTTTATATTAGCTTTTATTTATATTCCAGTCACCCTTAGCGACAGGAAGTATTTGGCGGTATTTTGCCAAATATGGCTACCCTGGTCCGCTTCCAGAAATTAACATTCAGCCAAAAAAATTACCAAGTTTGGCAATTTTTTAAATCGCACCAAGCGGTTGGGCTAAACTGCATTTTCACCAATTAAATTTAATTAAATGAATTAATATTTGAAAAAACTGTATTAACATCAAGTGTCATCTACAATAAGTTTAAAAAATGTATTTGAACTGGAGTGGATGAATAAAAAGTATTTTATTAACGATTGAAAATTTGAACAAGATATATATAGGGAGAGTGTGAGCTAATAGTACGAATTTAATAATAATAAAAAAATTATCGTGAACCTGTACATAAAAAGAGACATTAATGGGATGAAAAAGAGCTAGAATATGATTCATTCTTAAGAAACTTTTAAAAGAAGAATATTTGCTTAAAAAGTAATTTTTCTAAGGAAATTTAATCATTAAAAATTCTGAAATGTTTTTAAAACAAAAGAACACAAGTATATTAACTAAATGCGGATAAATTAGTTATATTGTTATTTATATGACTATTATACAATTCAAACGAATGTTTACCTTTTTTATTTTTAAATATAGTTAAAATTTACTTTTTCCAATCCTGCTTAATTTGAAATTGGAGTTTAAAGTTCCGATTCAATTAAAAAAATGTTTGCAAATTACATGTGAATCAATTTGTCTCTTTTTGTATTTTTATTTTTAGAATTTCTATATTGAAAAGTTAAAGACTTCAGTATAATTTTCCAGCCAAAAGAGAAAATTAATTGAAAAATCATGGGAAATCACAGATTTTTTTTTTCTATTTTTTTTAAATAATCCATAATTGATTATATAATTACTGAATATAAAAATATTTAAAAAGGCAAGTTAATTACCTTCGTAACCTCTTGAAAGTATCAGAAAGATATTAAAAGAAAACCCTACCTTCGATCTCAAGTAATAATAAATGGATAGAATGAATTAAATATTATAAAAATAATTTTTTTTCATGATTATAATTTAATGCTACTTTTTTTTCTGCTGGTTTTTCTTTCTGAGAACCTGTTACGGACATGCTATTTTCGCTTTCCTCGTACTTTTAAATATCTTTATATTATAAATTGCAAATCATCAAAAAGTACAGTTTTACGAGGGTCCTTTAGTAAGAAAATTTGAGAGATGGCACTCGAAGCATCGAAAGTGTTTTGTTTTTGGTAAGCATCATAACTCGCTGGACAGCTGTTTAAGTCTCAATTACCCGTATTCGTGATCATGACATCTTTTTCACCTAAAAAATTATTCGTCGTAACTTTTCCAGCCGATGAGATTCTCCTCGCCTTCTTTGCAGCAAATTCGCCCGATGTGATCCATTGTTTTGATTGTTTCTTGTTCCCAGCGAAAAAATTCATGAATCCGTTTGTCACCAATTGTAACAACTCGACTTGGCAGCAATCAAATTTTGATTTGGCAGCACATGGCTATCAAATCAAAACGTATAAATCAATGTCAAATTTGTTTCAACTCCATTTAACTAATGGCAGTACCAAATTATTAATTAGCAAAACATTTACCTTAATGATGCCATCTATCTTCAAATACAAATACTTTTTGAACCTATCTTGAATTTTCAGTGTATGAAAAATTAATTATGCGAAAAAAAGAAGTGGATTTGTTTTTTGTGTTTACAATTTAAATTACAGAATTTAAAATACAGATTAATATTTTTAAATATTCTAATACATATAACATAACCATTACATATTAAATATTTTTAAAAGTCAAGGTGTGTAACTACACCTAGACAGTATCTGAATTGATTGAATTCTTTATTAACTCCGCATGTAGAAGTGATTTGAGAGCTGTTGATAACATACCCGTAATTTTGGATCCATTATTTGACGAGAAGACATTTCAGCTACCATCTCTTTTGACTTCTATACCATAACATTAAGCGGGACAGATTCAGAGAGCACGACGAGTCCTTAAAAGAATCAGGACTCGAACACATGACATGGTTGAAACGTGGATGATCATGAATCTCTGCTGTCGTCCCATTGAAAGAATCTGAGAAATAATAAAATATTTCCCCATATTCCCTCCCAAGAAATAAATTTATTAATTTGATTAAAATTTACAAAATAAAATTTTTCATGATTAAAATTTAATACATTTTAGCAATCTATCTTCGGTTCTGTCATCGATCCTAATTTCCCTTCATGCTTTTAAATTTCTTGAAAATAAATTGGGCACCTCGTAGTTTTTAGATTTATTTCCAGCTGATAAAAGTTCAGCAATTTAAACATTTTATCATCTTCCTGCTCTATGATTAAAATCAAAATTCCGTTTCCAAACTAACATTTCTCATATAGCAGTTTATTGACTTTAAGCATAGCTGTAATTATTCAAACGGAAGGGATGGCAAATGTCAGGGCCAAATTTATTTATTGCATACCCAGCTATAAGTCTGAATTCCTTTTTACTTAAAGGTAAAGTAGAGTAATGAGATCATTCAATGCATACTTAAAGAAATTAGTAATTAATTAATTCTGCGTTCGAATTACAGTGAGCGAAAACTATTGATGAATGTTTTTAATTTGCTGATTTTTCTGTGTAACCTGAATACCGTAATTGAAATTTAGATTAAGATAATTAATGTACTAAATGATATTTGTCGTAAAAGTAATTCAGACTCTTTGATGTCACGTCCGTTTCGAGAAGAATTTTCTCATCTGGATTATTGTATAATTTATTGAAGATTATTAATATTTAATTATAAAAAAAAATTATAATGTGTATTCCAAAAATAATCCTTAAATTATTTTTACTCACTAAAGCTTTGTACGACAACTGATATGGCTCACGAATTATTCTACAGCCGTTCCTAAAAATACCATAGGATTGTGCTGGCTTTGTCTAGAAAGTAATTTGTCGTTTAGTAACATGAGCTATTCACGAAACTTTCTTTTCTAACATTTGGGGAATTTTTTGGAACTTATAATTAAGTGTCCAGCTTCTTTCCAACCAATTGAAACGTGGTTGCGTAAATTAAGTAAACTTTAAAAGAAGAGTCAATAGATACATTAAAGTCATATGACAGTGATACAGGATTGAATTTGAAAGTTATAGAAGGTTACAGTATTAGGAAGAGGGCTAGTGTGAAATATTTGAGATTGTCTTCATGCGTCTTCGTGATTTGTAGAGACTAAGACCCAATGCTGTCCGGTCGAATCAATCTTTAATGGGTTTACTCGCATCGTATTTGGGTAAGCATATTCTTTGATGTATTATAGAAGTTGTTGGTACTTGCGGCAAAGAATACAAAGAGCATTTCCATTTTAGGGAAATAATACATACTATTTTCAAATATTATTGAATAGATTCCTGAACTGTTGGTTTGTGACTATTCATTTACTTTATTTGAGCTTGGACGCAAGAGGAAATTCAGATTTCTGATTAGGCTAACATTTAAGATGACGGATGAATTGAGTTATAAGAATATGCCGAAGTTTTTTACTGATATGTTACATTATACTTTACCATTACTGAGAAAATCATCATTTATAAGGGTTTCGCTTGTTATTACTACTAGGTATCGAATTTCAAAGATTTGATTTCTTTCGAACTGATATCAGTAACTTTCTGACGACATAACATTCCTTTTCACCTCTTGCGACATAGCTAAACTAAATATACTAACACTAAAGAGTCAATAAGTTATGCAAGAAGACGTTAGAAAGATCTCACACACTATGTTTATTCCTCAGTTTAGTACAATAACGACAAATGAACACGACTCTCCAAAGTAAGGCCCTAGATACATTTGCCTGTCTTTCTAATATCAACTTAAAGTTAGCTTACCACTACCTTCTCGGTAGAAGCCGATTTGATTCTTGATTTTCACGATCGCTCTCACCTGCAGCCACTCTTGTTCTCGTCTACCACCTATAAGGCATATACTCAACGCTAGTGACACTCAACCTCTATCGTGCGACTCTCACTTTGCTTATATATTTTCCTATCAACCGCACTTCACTTTATTTCTACCTGCCTCTAATTCAACTAATCACATTTCATTTTGGTTGGGAAGAAATTCTTATTTATAGCAATCAATCTTAATTAAAAGTTCCCAATGTTAGTGAACAGAAAAACGCGAATATCCCAACGTCACAACTTGTAAAAATTGTTGCCATAATTCTAAAAAAAATCATAACGTATGCATTGAATCGAAAATATTTGATCCAAGGAACAACTTAATATTTACTTAAAATCGTAATATATTCGCAATAATAGAAAAAAGAGCGTTATTCTTTCTTTTCAATATTTATTGAAGGGAGAGAGAGAACTCAAATAACATGTATATAGCAATATAAAAAATAGAGCAACAAAAATGACTGAAAGAGCTGCTCATAGTGGAGTTTGTGGCTGAAAATCCCTCTATGACAAAGAAGGATTGCCGTGTCTTCTGAAAGGGATTTCATATAATATTTCCTGTGATCTAGTCTTGCGCAATCAGTTCTTAAGAAGTGGAGTGAATTTTGTCCTGTGGACTGAATTCTGGAGGCTTTGGAGTCTTAACATATGTGTATTAAGACGTCTTTAAGGACATGTCAATGATTATGAAGTGTGATCCGAGATAAAAGAATTTGACAGATAGAAGAGTATGAGGTTTAAAAGCCTTGGACTTAAAAGTGGTTACATGCAATGATTATAAAAAAACAAATCATATCTACTTACATATGAGCACCCTTTTCTTATGTTATGTTTTATTTATTTATTTTGAAGTATTTTTATATATTTCCAGAAACCACTTGAAACAATAATTGCTACAGATTTTTCGGCAATGTAATTTGGTGTTATATTTTTCAGATTGTTACTTGAGATTTATGATGTGCTTTTATCACGTTTTGTTTTTAATACTTTGTATAAATAACTACTCTAAGTGTTATGAAAATATTATTAGACTTTCTATGTATTACTACTCTTCGTTTCGCAAATTCATACACTGTTTTAACTTATGAAGAAATATGATATGGTAAATCTCTCAAGATTTGTGTTGAGAATTGTTTATTTTGTTGTTCTGAAGTTTCATTTAGTAATTATACTGCCACTAATGCTACTTTTTTCTTACAATGATTTTAATGATAGCTTCGTCATAGGTAGATGATAAGTTGGAGGTTCGATTATGATTTAGCTGATAACAAAACCAAAATTCAGTGATTAGAATGAACATTTGTGTGTGTGTGTGCGTGTGTGTAAGCTTTTACTTTATTCTCCAAATATTCACGCAGCGTCAAGGGAACATTTTGAATTAAATAGATGAAATCCATCAAACCTGTCTTCAATTTTAATATTCTGGCACTAGAATCCAGTCTAGTGCACTAGAATTTAGTAATATAAAATTTAGCTAAAATGTAACAACACAAAACTGAATTACTTTATCTTTGTCATAATCCAACCTTGATGTACGTTGAAAACCCAAAAGGAATATTATTCATCATAGAGCATCTTTTTAGCAATATTTTTTATTTGATTAACGATTTAAATATTTTTACATAATAATTATGAACTGTTACAAATCAATAGTTCCGTAATCAGAAAAAGAAGAAATGTCAATATTTATTTATTTATTTGTTACGATGCTCGTTTTCTTGCAGTGACGCAAGAAAGAGAAATAGATAGATTCATAAACCTATATTCATTCACTCGCTGCATCCTATCAAACTTCGAGCTGCAGGTTGCATTCAACCAGGTCGGCAGAAGAACTCCATCTGAGAGCCATATTTATTCTCGAAAACTATGCAGGGAAGCATAAACTGAAGCGATGTGCATCCTTCGTGTATATATTACTCTAACAAAGCTGTAAATTCGAGGAGGGTTTTCATATTTCTGTTGCTGAAATTTGTAATTAATTTATGTTTATTCTATTTGTGCTAAATTTATATTTAATTTATCCTTAGCTATTTTTATTAATAATATCTCCAATTGAGATTCAATCCCATACTCATTATTTAGACTTGCATGTACTGCCTACGAGACAATATCTATCAAATTAAGTTACATTTGATTTTTTTTAAAAAAGTGTATGTAGATTAATTTACATCTTAAATGAAACTGAAGTTAAAAAAAATCATTAATTTTTTTCTTTTGCTTCGCGCAATTTCGAACACCTTGATTCCTCATAATATCCCTAAGGTGTTTTAGCGCTTATATTAATGTTTTTAGGGAAGCAAAAATGTTTTCCTGTATTTTAAAGATATTTTAATGCTTCTCTTTCAGTAATTATTTTTATTATTATTATTTTGAATAAGTATGTTTCGAATTATTTTTCTAAACTTATACTTTTGTTTTTCAAGTTAAACACTTTTTTATTCCAATGGCTTTTATAAGCCTTACTTTTTTATGTGACGGATAAAGAAATATATTATAGTCTTAAGATTTGAGTTGAATCTAAAATCATTTTGAAAACTTCACTAAACTATCTTTCCCTGTGCTCGGAAGTGGAAAGTAGAATACGACCTCATCTTCTAACCACAATTCAAAATTACAAAGCGTATTAGATGTGGTTAGCAAACCATTGTGTTTGTCGTAGATAGACAACTGGAAATGTCCACTGCAACAAACGTACCAGAACTGCACAAACTTAACATGAATAAGCTCTGCATTAATATTTTATGGCCTATGAGATAGTAGTATAGAATAACTGTGATTTATTGGAGTTCCTATCTAAC
>BMAW01087726.1:0-14420 GCA_019974015.1 Nephila pilipes
GCGAGCCATGAGGAGTAACGTGACAGGACATCTGGTGGACACAAGCGGAAATAGGTAGTACCTTCTATCGCTAACAGATGGCGCTAATAGCACTTACAGAATAATCTCGTTGGTTCGAGAAAGTTCTGGTGTCTTCCACTCACTTCTAGATGGCAGTAAGTGGAATATATAAGAAGGCTAGTGGCGCAACCACAAGTCAGTTCCTATGACACTGCTGTGAAATAAAATAGTGCGTACCTCCTTAAAACGTGTTTGTGCGTGTTTAAGTTTAAGACATCTTTGTAACAATATTTTGATTTGAATTGTTGCTTTTGAGTGTGTGATTTAGTAGAATGGAAAAGAAGCGAAAAATTGATAGTGAATGCAGAAAATTCAAAGATCAGTGGAACATTCAGTATTTCGTAATTGAGTCCAGTAACAAGGCGCTATGTTTGATTTGCAATGAAAGCATAGCCGTTCTCAAAGAATATAACATTAAACGTCATTATGAAGCAAAACATTTTCAAAATTACTCAAAATATACAGAAAGTTTGCGGACAGAAAAATTCGAAGCTATGAAGCTCGGATTGAAATCGCAGCAATCTTTATTTACAAAACTCAAAACTGAACAAGAGGCTGCAACTCATGCCAGCTTTCGTGTGGCTCTTGAAATTGCAAAACGTGGAAAACCATTCACCGATGGAGAAATGGTCAAAGAATGCATAATCGCAGTAGCCGAAGAAATGTGCCCTGAAAAGGTAAATTTATTAAAAACTGTCAGTATGTCAGCAAACACTGTGGCTCGAAGGGTAGAAGACATCGCTGAAAATATATCCTCTCAACTGTTCAACAAAAATGGACATGTTGAGTGGTTTTCTTTGGCCTTGGATGAGTCAACGGATGTGTCAGATACTGCTCAGGTGTTGATTTATATTCGAGGAGTAGATAAAAGCTATGAAGTGCATGAAGAACTTCTTGATATGTATAGTATTCATGGCACAACTACTGGTTCAGATATTTTTAAAGGAGTTGAAATGGCCATTAACCAAAAGAACCTTCGATGGAAAAACTTGAAATGTATTACAACTGATGGAGGCAAAAACATGAGTGGGAAAGATAAAGGAGTGGTCGCTCTTGTGTCAAAGGCTGTAGAAAATGACGGTGGTTCAAAACCAATAGTCTTACATCGTATCATTCATCAACAGTCTTTGTGCGGAAAATGTTTGGATATGTCTGAAGTTCTGAAACCAGTCATATCAACTGTTAATTTTATCAGATCTTTTGGGCTGAATCACCGACAATTCATGCAATTTATTGAAGAGATTGGAGAAAATGACTTACCTTATCATACTGCCGTACGTTGGCTTAGTTGTGGGAAAGTCCTTCAGCGCTTTTTTGAACTTCGAGCAGTGATCGAAATTTTTTTGAATGAAAAGCATCGCCCTCTTACTGAATTGCAAAACAACGCATGGCTGAGGAAGTTAGCATTCTATGTTGATTTGACAAAACATGTGAACGAACTGAATTTAAGATTGCAAGGAGAAAACCAGCATCTTCCTGATTTATACACTAATATCAAATCATTCCGGAAGAAATTGATACTGTTTCAATCACAACTACGAAGTAAATGTTTTTCACATTTTAAAACATGTGAAATATTCAGCCACACCACTGAGACCGAGTTTCCTATCGATTTTGCAATCGAAACTTTGAGTGCTTTGAAAATAAATTTTGATACTCGTTTCTCGGACTTTGATGCCATTGCGAATCAAATTAAGATTTTTCAGAATCCTTTTGATACTGACATTGAAACCCTAGCCCCGGAACTTCAAATGGAAATGATTGATCTACAGTGCAGTGATATAATTAAGAACAAATATCAAAACTTATCTTTGTTGGAATTTTATAAGTGTCTTCCACTGACACAATTTGATAATTTGCATAAATTTGCTCGTGGGCTGTTTTCTGTTTTTGGTACTACTTATTTGTGTGAGAAGACCTTTTCCAAAATGAAGTACACAAAAAATGTTTACAGATCTAAATTAACTGATGAGCATCTTAAATCTCTTTTAATAATTGGTACAAGTAAAATTAGTCCACAACTACAAACTATTGTCAGTGGAAAATCTCAATTACATAAATCTCATTAGTATTTCATATGTCATTATGCTTGTTATAAGTTATTTTTTCATTTAAAATGTATAAAATGTTAGTTGGATTCATTTCAATAATTTGTTAGTTAGTATATAGTAACCTACAACAATGTTATGAGTAGTTAGCCCATGACCATATCAATGTAGATGTCATATTAATAATTATTCAACATAAAAATAGATTACTTCAGTAAACTAAATTTAATTTGCTATAAAAAATAAATATGTTCTCTAGAAGGAGTTTTCTTTCAAGTATGCTAGCTCTCCGCGGGCCGGACAAAATCTGTCCGCGGGCCGGATGTGGCCCTCGGGCCGTAGTTTGGAGACCCCTGCTCTAAAGCAAAGGTAGGATAGAGGCGTTCAGCACTGGGTCTCCACACACGAACACGATTGTCCTCACTGCTGAGATTGAATCTGGATTCGTCGCTGAAGACGACCTAGTTCCATTCCGCTGCAGTCCAGTTTCCTCGTGCTCGGCACCACTCCAAACGGAGGCGTTGATGGGTGGGAGTCAAGGGCAACACACGTAATGGGCACCACGATCCCAAATATCCTTCAGCCAGGTGCCTTCGTATGGTATGAGAAGACACAGGGGTCCTGGGTCTGGATGCTACCTGTGTCTGGATAGCGGCCGATGAAGCAGTTGGCTATACGCGTGCATTTCTTACGATGTGGCGGTCTTCTCAAGGACTTGTCTGTCGAGGGCGTCCTGAGCCTGGTCTTCGTGTAAATGACATCTCTCGGATCCACTGGTCCCAACACCTCCTCACAACACAATCAGAATGGCCTAATTGATGAACTACTCGCCTAGCTGACCACCCAGCTTCCATCGTGCAGATGTTTCTCCCCCTCTCAAACTGTGATAGTTGCTCACATTGTCTTCGAAAACGGCGTAATGGCTTGTCTACCTCAGCTCTTCCTTTGTAAACGATTGAGCACACTGAAACAAGCTTTGGTTACGTGTTTTATATTCCACGGAGAACGACGTTAAACGCTCTCTACCGGCTATACGTAATGCGCAATCACGCTACATTTCTAATTAATTGCATATCTCCCCGGCATGGACTTTCATGTCAAGTTTCGTTACGATCCCGCAATTATTTCTTGGTTCGTTAATTTTTTTGTCCATGAGTGTATCATTTCCATTTTTATGTCTTCTCAGAAAATTTAGTTTTTAAAAAATTTTCAAATTCCATAGATTTTAATTTTTCTGGTTTTGGTTATATATATACATATGTAAGACATTTTTTTCTCTTAACTATTAAAATTTAAGAAAAGGTAATTTTTTCGGCTTCCCTTATTTGTAATTTGTTTCTCGGATTATAAAAATCATCTTAATTATTGTTACTCATTCATATTTTCTATTCGCATTGAAACCAACTTTCTTCTGATTTTTCATCAAAGTGTACATTTTCTCCTATTAGTATTTTCATTTGATGGTTATATTGAAAATGTTTTCAGCATATTTTCGTGCCGATTACATTAAAAGCGGATCGTGTAGCAACTCTGATGCATATTAAATATCTAGCTGGTCAATGTCCTTACGTTAGTGTGATATTGGAGTTAGGATTAGGAATACCAGATCATGTATCATTCTCATTGCTTGTTCGTGAATCAAGTTTATGAAACTGGTCGCCAATAACTTTTGTGTTGGTTCTTAGTAAAAAAATAATGAACTATGAATCGATCGAAATATTTGTACGATTAAATTTTATTTGTAGCATACATTTGAGAGAAAAAAAAATTAATTAAAAAACATAACATAGCAGATGCACAGGAAAACATTGTTACTACTCTAACGCAATTTTATTTAAATAAGATGTGTAACTGAAATCTTAAATCAAATTTTTTTTTATCAGTATGAATGATTGGATGCAATCAGAAAGAATAAATTTTATTAACATTCACCTTGAACTCGATTTCGGATTACATTAAACAAATCACTTCTGTTCCTTTGATTTATTAAACTTCAATTACATTTGTTGATAGCAAGAATCAATATTTACTAATTAGGTAATTTTATTACTTAAGGAATATTTGTATTGTAGAATAATTAACTGAATGAAAACAGCATTTGTTTATGTCATATAACTTTTATCGAATATAAATATTGTGCTACTAGTAGTAAGAGAGGAAAGAGAGCATACCTGACATCAGTGAGAGATTGTTATCGTTTTACCATCAGTTTAGTTTCATTTGTTAAAAATCAATATTGTAACTATATTAATTGAGTTATGAAGCATTGTAATTTTTATTTCCAATTGAAAGTTCCATTAATTTTTTCTCAAATACTTTTTAATTTTCATATTCATTATAAAAAAATACTTAAATATTTACATACATTGAACAAATTTAAAAGATTTGAGTACAAATGTGAATAAGGTTCTAAAAGTAATATGTCAATTCATAGGGAACTGTTAAATTTGAAAGAGCAACATATGGATGACAAATGTTGGTAAATCAGAACTGTCTGTCAAAGGTATAAAATAATTAAACACAAATTTGTTGTGTAATAAATTCAAATATATTCATATGGAAAATATAAGAAATTCATGCTAGATTTATTTGTGTATCTTAGATAAATGAATCTGGAGATTATAGGTAAAATTTAATTCGTAGTTATATTTGAAATGTATTAACTAATTTATAAAAATATATTTCATGTATTTAAGCATACAATTATGCTTTCTGCAGAATCAAATTCTTAAGATGGTTATCAGTAACATATGTGACATAATGACATATTAATTGTCTATAAGAATTCTAGAATATAGAAAAGCCCTCTTTCCGTAAACGTTTCAAAAATTCAAATGTAGTAAGATATTGACATCCAAATCGATGAGAAATTATTGGTAAACAGATCAATATTTCAGATGTGGACTTACGAATTTCTTTCCTTATTCACATTTCTCTCTTTCTAAAGTAAGCCTAATGGTAAACAATTGTTCTAGCAGGGCGTTAGATTTAATGAATTTGATTTTTGGTTTAATATTTTCTTTATGAAACTGAATATATTAAAAGAAACGAGTACCGTAATAGAAAAATGTTTGGATTTTATATTTTTCGCACAAGATGTTTTTCTTCCAAATATTGATTTTTAAGATATATGTATTCATTTTTGTTTATTGAAGGAAACAAGGTACTCTATGAGCAATTATTTTAAAATTAGATAATTATAAGAGAAAACTTATGTTCACCATATTAGACAAATGTAAAATATACATTTCAGGAAAAGAAATAACTTCATTTTTAAAAAAACAATTATTCAAAATTATAATTTCTTTCAAAATATTTTTTTTACTTTAAAATTACTACTATTTAAAATTATAATTTCTTTTAAAATATTTTTGTACTTTAAAAATACTCCTATTTAAAATTCTAAAGTTTTAATGTAACAATTTTTTTTTTTTTTCAATTTTAGAAAGGTGAATGGTTGTATTAAAATTCTCAATAATTTAATACATCCAATCCCATGCTAGTATAACCAAGAGTGTAACCCACAACTAGTATAACTAGCCCCATTTTCAATTATTTGTATAGGGCTAGCTGTATTAGTGTTATTTATAGTGTTTTTGACAAACAATTTTCTATCAGACGAAATGAAAAAATAGTTAAAAAATGCCATAGTAAGTTTTGGTGATGGAAGGAACTTTTTGCCCCGAATCAGTTTTCAAATGCATTTCTTTAGATTTGAATACATGTATACATATTTAAATATATTCAACAACAGATATTATTTTAAGACAACCCATTAATTGCTGAATTCTTGCACTTTTCCTTGAAATAAAATTACTGTCCTTTTCCAACCTATGTAGCACACTTGTGGTGGCTTAGAGATTTTTTTGAAAGCAAATTAAATAATATTTAGAATGGTATATATCCTTATGTCAGGTATTGTGCGCATTAGTCTTCTGAATATAAAAATAAATTTTATGAATATGAAGATAATTCATAGTTATCTATCGCACATTTATCGTTAACTCATATCTCCCTTCTACTTTCTTTTAATTCCATTTTACTTATGTATCACTATCTCGAATTCAATTTACTGTATTTCTTATCTTCATCTATTTTTTCTAATGACGGTTAATTTTGTTTGGCTGAGAGTTGTAATTTTATGCAATTCAAACTATCGAAATGTCCCCTAGGTTAGTAAAGAGAAAATCGCAAAAAGCTCAACATCACAAAAAAAATGCATGTAATATTAAGTGTACTGAATAATGATTATATACAAACATATTTAGCACGTAGAAAAATCTTCATTAAAATAGATTCTTCAAGGCGCATGAGAGTAATGATTTTTTTTTTAAATTTAGGATTGTTACAATAAATTAGGATCTGACATTTTTACTAAAATAAATGTAACTAGTACTGATGTAATGATCTGTATACTCTAATTCAAAAAGTACAAAACCTAATTTTACGTAATTTGAAACTTTAAATTATTTTTCTGATATCAGTTTATAGACACCTTGTAATCATTCTTCTTTACACTTACTTAGAGCCCAAACTGTTATATTTTGAATTTACAAAATTTGAAAGAGAGATCTTCGGCTAATTTCAAATTCAAAACTTCTAACTTCAAGTCTTAAAGACTAATTCATTTTTTCATGTTATTCTGATATAAATTTCAGTTTATTTCCTTAGTTTTTAAATGAAATTTAAACATTTCTTAAGGAAATGAATCATTGTATTTAAATTTAAGTTATGTTATGAGTTGGAATAAAGACCATACAATCCCTGTTTGCTTAAAAGAATTGAAACTTGTCTTAAATAGCGATCGTTACTAATGACGGTTAGTTTACATTCAAATAACTTTTAGCTGATTTTGCGCTTTAGTACTGTACCATTTTTAAGAAAATACTGATGAATATGGGAAACACATTAAAAAATCCAAATATTTAGCAAATGTTCAAAATATGGACTATACAATCGACATCTGAATGCAGACATATTTGCAATGAATGAAACATACAGAGCTAATTTATTTAAAAAACAACTCTCCATGCTTCTTAATATTGATCAGTAAGACAATTTTTGAAGAATTTAAATTTAAAGCTTAATTAGTGAATATTTAAATTTTGTCTTTTGAAAAGTGCACTTTCAGCCTTCAAAACTGACTGCGTTAAAATTTTGAAAAAGCAAAATGAAAGCTCGGTACTTTCTTTTCGATACAAAAATGTTCAAATATTATTATGTCCTTAATATGGTTATATGATGTATATTAATATATTTAACAAACTAAGATCTTAAGGTATAAAATGATAGTTTAAAAACACTCAAAATATACTTAAAAAATTCGTCATCTCAGGTATTTAGTTTATTGCGTATCAAATATAAAATAAAGTTTAGAAACACCCGAGGAAAAATACACTTTAAGGATTTTCATGAAAAAACTTCCTTTTTACCACCTAAGGCTGTAACAAGGTTTGCAAAACACAAAGTATGTTTTTTCTACCTAAAGCTTAGAGAAGATTAAAATTCAATATGTTCTCAATTTTTTTGGGCAAAAATGAAATTAGATGTATGACAGGAAATTGATAAACCATGTGATATGTGTCTCAGTTTCAATGACCTTGATAAATTTAAGACTATAGCTATTTTAAACATTTTACTTCCTTACAGATTAAGTATTTTGAAGAATTAGATTTGTTTTGTCTTGAAATTAATTAATAACAGAGTAATGAATACAATATTTCAATTAGTCTACTATTCAAAAGTACATGATAAAATAATTTTTGAAAATGTCTATACTTTACTGATTTATTGTATGTTGTAAATAAAATTCATAATTTTTATAAATTTTCCAGATAACATAGGAAATTGAAATCTGTAACAATATCGAGTGCAAACTCTTATGTAAACGGAGTTTTCGAAGCAATATTATAAAATGTCAAGCAACTAGTACATTTTTTATTTTTAGAATTCTCTTACATCTAATTTTGAATTATTTGATAACCGAGAAACAGTTTGGGTAGATTAAAGATATTTTTATAACAATTACACGGTTTGTGGCTATTTAATCAGATGTAACAGTTTTGCTATTTCTTATAAATAAGGATGTGTACATCTTCTCTTTAGCTCTGTATATATATATATATATATATATATATATATATATATCTGAAATAAATTTCAGAATATATATATATTCTGAAATAAATTTACAGTTAAAACTAAATCTATAAAGATGTAAGATATAGATTTATATCTTTCCTCATGAAAAACTTTCCCAGCACCTAGTATGCTTTTGCAAAGAAGTTTCATTTTTAGGTTCTTAATTTAATTACAATGGAATCACCATCCTACCCATTGTTTTGTTATTGATATAGCAAATAGAGAAACCTGTCTGTCCAAAAATAAATATTGAGGCAGTTTACCCTCAATATTTATTTTAAAAGCCAATAATGTGGGATTTTCTTCTCAAAATTACGTTTCTGAAATTTCGATTGAATGAAAAATTAATGCATTGAGTTCAAAAATTGTGTCACCCCTAATAATCCTCGGATCCTCTTCTTATTTGGATAAAATTAGTATCAATGCCTCAAAGAAACTGATTTATGGTATAAATGGATGGAATAATTAGCTAAAGTAACATAGTTAATTAACTAAAACATGATGCTATCGCAGTATGAAATCCGATTTTTAGCGTATGTGAATTCCCATCTTAAAATAGCTAAATATTCAAAACTTCATATCATTCTGCTCTTAAATTTCTGAGTTATGAAGATTTAAAGAATGGGTTACTTATAAGTGTCTCAAAACTCTGACTATAAAAGCTTTCAATTTAACATATTTTAAGGGCTATTTCTCCAAACAATAAATGATTTTTGCCAATTCTAGAACATAAGTAAATGAATATGGTTCCCTAACTGTGTATCCCGAATATGTCTGGTACTAATTATTTGATTTGAATGAAATTTGAATCGTTAGGCAATTTCTACTACTTTCAATAAACCGAGTTCTGTAAAATAAATGTTTCGTTAGTAAGTAAATGATCCCTCAGGAGCCCCCGAGAAGTGGTCTCTTTCTTCAGCCTGTGAAGCCTTGTCGGATTCTCCTTTTGTGTTCCCGCTTCTATCTGCTGAAGAGTCTGGATTTCGCCGTGCCGTGTTTTCGTCCCGTCCCGCTGCTGAACTTTTTTCCGTGATGACGTGGACTTTGGTTTTATTTACTTTGTGTGTGGACTTTACTTTTAAATTACAGATTTCGTCCTTGGACCTTGTGGTCCCGAAGACTATTTTTTACTCTGTCTCCCAAGAATGCTATATTTCGGCTATTTTTATTGTGTAACCTTGACTTGTAAATTATCTGCTGAAATAAAAAATTTTTACTTAATCCATTTGCCCTCCATCCCTTTCACTTTTACTAAGATAAGAAGTCTTATTTCAAACACTATCGATATATGAGTACTTTTATGCTATTTTGTGAGTTTAGAATCAATAGATAATTAAAAATTGATTATTCGTTAGACATCGATGAATTGTGCAGATGAAATAAACAGGTTATTTGTTAATAATTGTTGCTTAAAAAGGTATATTAAAAATTTCTGAAAAATCTTGATGAATCTTCTTCGGAAGAAAAACTGAAAATATGATTTGCATCTGAAACTGATAAAAATATGATTTATATAAATATTTTTAAGGAATTAAAATCAAAACTTTTGAATTTAAATTTGAAAGAGCAGATTGAGAAAATTATCCTAGGAAAAAAAGAGAGGCTTATCGTGAAAATAAGGCTGAGTGTGATATTATATCGATTATTTACATTTTTAGTAAGTTCATATCAGGAATTGAAGCTATCTTTACATAATGTTAAAGAATCTGGTCAGAATTTCGAACAAATTTCCAGGTGGAAAATTGATCAAATTTTCATATAAATTAGCAACGTTGTAATACCTGCATCTGTTCATAATGCAGTATTTTTAAGAGTTAGGGAACAATCCGAAAATACGCCATTTTTCTCTTGAATACGTAACGTTTAATGCCCACTTAACATTATAGTTCAGGAGACGAAGCATGGAGCACATTTTAATCAATTCCAGATTTTTTTTTCAGATTGAACTACTGTAGCCGGTGGCTCTATTAATCGGATATATGAGATATTTAAAAATCATTTTCAATAAAAAAAAATTGACATGGCAGTTGATAATAATTTATCTTATTGATTTTCTTTTGAAATAAAGTATTTGAAATCAATACAAGTCCAGATATAGAAAGCATTTCAATAAATCGCAAAAAGTCTTTTAAATTAGGAGTGTTGTCAGATATTTTGATTTAATGTAGCGTGGTCTGAATCTTGAAATTCTGAAGAGTCACTTTGTTTATAAAAACTGACGAATATATATATATCACTCTAATACTCTCACAAAGTACTTCAAATATTAAATTAAATTAAGAAGTAGCAAAAGAACAATCATATTTAAGAACATGTTAGCTAAGAAATTTTAAACGTTCAATGAAAGAAAAAGTTTTGTCGTTGTGAATGTTGTAAAGCTTAATCATTGCGTTACATTTAGGATTATTTTACCCGACTCTGTTTGACTTGGTAATTTCATAACTTATTGGAGTCTTACTGTTTATTTTAAAAACCATAATTGCTTACTCGTTAACAGAACGAACTTACAGTATTTTGATCCGGAAGCCCAAAAAATATTACCTATTTGGACTTCAACTACAAGGAGGCGACATAATTTATAAGCAATCAGGGACGCAGAAGTGACAGTGAAACTGTCATGCTTGCGTCATTTTATTGTTAGTTAAAAGTCATACATGCACCTATAGGGAGCCCTAATTGGTTGGAAAGCAGGCGGTATGGTCAGTTGTCTCTGAGACTGCGTGGCAGTAAGGTAACCTCTTACGACCATATCATGGATGCCTTCAAACTTTATCAACATACAGTCGCGCCATTTTTTGTTGCGAAAAATGAGAGTCCAATTAGAATTTATCGTCGTAGATTGTCGTATGCAAAATATGCATTAGACGAAGTGTCTTTCCCGCACTTCAATGTCACAAAAAAAGGCACTGAGTTAATTTCGTAGCGAACAAATCAGAACGGACTGCAGACCTTGAGCAGTGTGAGTGTTCGTGTTCATTACAATTATGGCAGTAGACAATCGGGTGAGGCAGTATTGGTGAATCACTACGAGCAAGTTAGTGTCAGCACGATCTATCAACAAAGGAATTATTTCCACACTATTTCAAAAAAGTTAATGGGACCATTTATTGCATAAATGTACACAAATTGAAAACAGCCATCAAGAATCTACGAAGTTACAAGTTAAAGAAAGGAATACAATATTTTTCACATGACTACGATTACCTTCATGTGACTACTGCGTGCAAAGATTTATTGCAGCGATTTAGATGGGGAGTCTGTGTATATCTTCTGGTAATCTCTGAATTTCCGCCTAGTGATTACCATGTTTTAATTTACTCAAGATGGTAATGAATGTATGGCAATTCGCAGAAGATAATGCCCGGGTCCTTCAACAATCACTTAGGTTCTTCAACTAGGATATTCATCTTGGTGGACTACTGAAATGCCTCGATTATTCTGTTAGCCATTATGTTCTTTATGTGCATCATTATGAATACTGAACACATTGCTATCATTAAATCATTCATAAAAACATAAGAACCCCCCCCAGATATAGGTAACCATAACATTACGATGTATTAAACAACAAGAATATCCGCCATCCCATAAGTTCAGCATTTGTAGAGGGTAATTCATCTTGGTGGACAAGTGGGATGCCTATAGTATTCTGCTAGCCATAAATAATTTGAACATAAATAATTTGAGTTCCTTATTTTCTAATAAATCTGTTTTTTTTTTTAATTTTAACTCATTCATTATTGTAATTAAATCTCAATCTATTAGTTATCCAAGTAATCAGGGATTAAATTACTTTAAATTAATTGATTTTATACGAAATTTCTTCTAGCATTTTAATTGCCTTAGTTAATTTACTTGTGGTGCAAAAACCATTAGCGGTAGATTTTTAATGCTATTATTTGCTAAATTAGGAAGAAAATCTACAATCTAGAACAAAGGACTTTCAAATACAAAATATTTCTCCGAAATACGTAAATTAATGCATAATAAAATACTGCCATCAGAACAGTTTTTTTTACTGTATATTAACGTTGCCTTCAGAAGCATTTTATTCACTGGTTAATTGCTTATCAACATCAGTCTTGGAATCAATGTAGGAACTATTGGTGATAAACCTCGTAATTTTGAGCCTCGGTCAAGTGACGAGGACGTCATCTGAGCTACATCTTCCTTTCCAAGCTTCCATACCACGCCAGTGGAAGAGGATTGAGTCTCAACAAATTTAACGTACATCAGCCCTACTACATGGAGATTCTTTAGCATTATGTCTCGAGCCCACAATGTGAGAGAAACAATGAAACCGCGAGTGACCATGGTCACTCTATTTTTACTCTGCCACTCAAAATCAAAACACTGACTATTGAGGATGAACCTCGAAATACTGAACTTTATACCGCCTGAAGGTAACGCCTGAACTGGCACATACCTCTCCAAACACTTATACATCCCAGCGAGAGAATTTGGAGCTTCGTCAGACTTAACGTGCCTTGTGACATAACGGGTTCTTAGGGGCATCAGGAGAAAAATCCATGATTGAAAGGAAACAAAATCGGCTATCGACCTTCTAACCTGGCTACCGTGGCCACCAGAATAATTGAGAGAAGAATTCTGTACATATTTCAGTCATGTATCCTCATCTATATATGTCATATTGAGAAAAATCAATATTTAAGTCAAATCTTAAATAAATTTAATTCCGTTTGAACTAGCGTATTGATATTATATATTACTTTTTCTAATAATTTGGAGTAAAATATATTAGACCAATGAAGTGTTTGTAAATTATCTTTTCACGCTATATAGGATAAAAAAGAAGTACAAAAAAGTTTTCTATTAATTTTTTTTGAAGTGGAAATAGCTGTAAGAAAATAAAATCCTTATCACAAGTATTTTTTTTTTTTATTTTAGTAAAACTATCGTATTTTGGGTAATTCGATTTCTTACTTTTTTCACCTTCGTATAGAAATTTATTAATGACGTTCGCGACTAGACACTCCAAATTTTGATCTTTAAGAACAAAATTTCTTAATCACAAGTATACAATTAAGTTTCTTTTCTATTGAATTTTCAGAGAATGAGAGCTTTTGCTCGGCGCATTAACTGCCTTAATTTTTCCTTTAACATAATGAAGGGTTCTTACACATTTTTGTTCCACGGACCATTTTAGCAGTAAAGTAATATAAAGGCATCTACTACAGACATACTGTTTATATCATGAAGGTAATATGAAAGTAATAAAGCCTTACCTAAATAAATATTGGATATAATTCAAATATATAATATAAAATTATCAAATGAACTGAAGAGCAAAATTCAACTATTGAGAATCAAATCTAATAGGCACTATAAAAAGTTTAGCAAATTAATTTTACATTTGTTTACTTATTATCACATTGAATAATTCCATATAAATGAAATTAACTGAAAATAATAAACAAAAAAAAATTCTTCTCATGCATAAAAAATTTCAAAAGACATAAAACTCAATAATTTCGAAATTTGTTTTCAAAAAAGTCATTGAAACTCAATTGAAATAGTGTAATATATTGCATAATTTTTTTGTAAAATGTTAAATGAACGAACTAATTAAGTGTTTCTGAAAATGAGGTTATTCATTTTGTCATTTTCAATCTCACAGAATTTGTAAAACCTTTCCATAAACCTTCCGTTATATAAAAGTTTCTATTACATTAGAATTTTTAGAATATTACACATCTATTAATGATTTTAGATTTATTTCATTACGTTTTTTATAAAAAAAAGATTCTAATTCTTTTTCTTAAATTTTAATGATTTTTAAAGAGTTCTATATAGAGATTGTGTGCCATGCCCCAGCAAGAATATTATTTGAATATTAATTTCCAAACTTGGTTCCTGACCTTTGTAAAGAAGCAATTTTACTGTAATTATGTTAGTTTCAATCCATAACTTCGCAGTTATTTACTTTGATCATATAACTATTTAGAATTACTGGAATGCATTTTTTTAAAAAAAAAACTCAATATCCTTAGTGAAATTAAGGGAATAGACAAAAATTGGCAGATGTTACGTATAAGTATGGAAACAGAATTCAGAAGATACAGCCACTTGTTAAGAGATAACAAATTATTTGCTGTCCACAAATTATATGTATATATATATATATATATATATATATATATATATATATAT
>BMAW01087726.1:14520-26654 GCA_019974015.1 Nephila pilipes
CACACACACACACACACACATATATATATATATATATATATATATATTCTACATAGGGATGATTTCATTTAAATCTAATTAATTTCTTAATTTATCCTATGTTTTAACTACCATATCTGAAAATGATTAAATCAACATTTCCAACACTCGACGAAATAGGGATATTACCCTTCAACCAGTCAGACACACTACGTAAAATACTTAAGGATCCTTACATCTATTGTCAAGAGATCTATATCATCCTTGATTTAATTTTCAAGGAGAAAAAAGGAAGATAAACTTTTCTGTCACTTATTTCGTAATACCTTGAGCGGCTGAACGTGCGTTGCGTCCACCACTGATCCCTATGCATCGCCCCCCTCCGGGGTATATCATTAATATATTCATATTTCAGCTATTTAAAGATTCTTTACGACTAAAGTACAAAACATGATTTAAGTTCAATAGTTAAATATATATATAATAGCAAAAGTAAAAGAAGACTAATAATTTTTCTTAATAAAACACCCAAAAAGAAAATTAACCATCAAAACAAATAAAACAGAGAGAAAAAAATACTTGACAATGTAACGGTACCCGCTTCTGTCTTACTCTTGTTCCATCTCAATTAAATATAACTAACTTTAAACGTTAATAAGTAGTCCAAAGACACTTATGAACAATCAACCTCAAAATTTATTTATCAATTATTATAATATAGTAGATCTCTCTTTAGACTTCAATCTTAACCAACCAAATTAATTATTGCTGAGAATAAATTATTTTATCGAGGCTTCTGAGTTGAAATCGTCCAGAATTCTATTAGTATTTCCAGTAGTCCACACACTCTTGATAGTAACATCCGTTACTTTCTATACCTATATCCAGAGTTAACCTCTCTTTTTCTTCTATATTTCCTTTCACTGATGTATTCTTATCATAATCATTTCATTTTATTTCACCTTGCATCTAATTAACATAATCACGCTTGTTTGGGGTTGGAAAGAATCTGTTATTTTATGTAATCAATCTCAATGAAAGTCCCCAAGGTTAGTGAAGAGAAAATCGCGAATAGCCCAACGTCACAACAAAAGTAATAAAACTGCTTTTGTACTATTTAGATAAACTTCAGTATTTGACCTATTACTCACCTACGCATAAAAAACAATGTAAACAAATAAACCATAATCAAAATTAAAATATAACATTTATAAACTCTGAATCTGGTTTATGACAGATTTGCAGGTCTTAACGAGCTTTATAGAACCAACATTTACTTACGTAAACTGTTGTATAATAATATGGAATTTCCATAAAATATAAAATTTAGACATACTAAAATACAAATATATACTAGCATAAAATATTCGAAATGGGTCCCTTTCAGCTATTTTACTGAAATTCTATTTTACTCGATATGAATCCGTGCTTTGGCGGTTTTGAAACAACTCACCCTTTTGTCATAAATCACTTTTATTCCACAGGAGGGTGACGCGTTACATCAAATATTTTCACCACAGTTTCTCCGAAAGAGTAAAAATCGTTTTGGTCATTTATCAAATAAATCACTCGAGAGAGCTTCTAAACAAAAGCAATTTCGCCACTACGAGGGCATGTCTCGAATAACAACTGCGCTGCGATTCTGTTGATTAACAATGTATGGACTTAATTGTAGTTGACGAGAAAGTCGCACAGTAATGGGGAACTGTGGAATGCACTTCTCTTTCATTGTTAGGAAAGCCGAATTTAAGGGGAGTTATTTCTGTTACTGGAGAATTCTCTGGAATTTAACATTCAGATTATTTTATTTCCAGGGTCAAGGTAATATACTTCACGAGATTTAACAAAATTAGATTGAATGTGGCATAAGTATTCTGAATCGTGAAAATCATTGTAAAGTTTGTATTGCATATATTGTTTAAGTTGGGAAAGGAATAATGTTTATAATTATAAAAGATTCCATTACATACTGGAGGAGAAATTTAATTACTTTGTTTTGAAAGTATGGAATAATAGCATTGCAAAATGGACTACACATTTTTTAATTTTTGAAATTAAATAGAAATTGTTAAAATTAGTTGTTCAGCAGAAAGAAAATTGTATTATCTCGTTCTGACGAAAATTTGGTAAAATTATGATAAGAGTTGTAGAACTTTAATAACAATAATTTATATTTAACTCTAAATTATTTTCTTACTACGAATAATAATTTAGAGTTAAATATAAAATATTATAATTGACAAATTGAGTATCTGTTTATTTTCATTATCGCTAGAAGTTAAAAACATAATGATGATTCGTATTACAAATAACGATAATGATTTAGTCTAAAATGATCTTTATGTATTTAGAAGTATAAATATTTTTCAAAATAATGCATTAAAAAAGGTATAATTTGATAAATATTACTTTCTGTTATACTTATTAATTCGTGCTTATTTCAATACGAGATCAAATTGAATTGTTTCATCTCTCTGTTCATATACAATCAAATAAGAGATCGTAAATGAAAAAAAAAAATCTTTGTGAGCTGGAAAAAGTATTTTAAATGACAGTCATCAAGTTGATTTTTTGTTCTATTCACTTAAGAATTTCTTTTAGCTATCATTTTGTCTGAAATAGAAAACTTTATAAATCTGGAATAAATATTTCCCCATGATAAAATAATTATTTTAAAATTTACTTTTCCTTGATCGTCTCTTCAAATCCTTTGAAAATGATAAAGTTGAGTTGAAATATAATATACGCAATTTTTATTTTATTTTTAGCGAAGCAGTTTCTAGTAAAATGTGGTTTTCCTTTATCTATATGCAAATCATTCGGGGGAAAGACATTTATATTTTAAGAACTCAATTGCTATGCAATATTCGAAATGAAACTTTCTACGATCTTGAAAGAAACAGCTTTCCACCAAGAGGCAAAAATATGGAATTCAGAAATCAATAGATTATACTTCATTCGAACTTTTCGAACAACTTGAAAAGAAAGATTCATCCGCTATTTCTTGGCTATAGACTCTGGTGAACAGATGGCATATTTACTAACACCAATGAAAACTCTAATTTATACGTTTGCAAAGAAATATCTTTTTCTTCTTCATTCACGACCGATGAAAAAATATCTTTCGATTAAACTTTTGTTGCTTTACTTATAGTTTGAGTTGGTGGACGTGGAAACTTAGCAGTCAATGTCGCGGAATCGCTACCTTAGTTGTTTTCTTTGAAACATAGGTTCGAGATCTGATACCGTTTATACCGCTGTATAGCAGAGCTGAAGCGAGTTATATCTCGTCATAGTCCTAGTCTTCGCAATGGCAATGTTAGGAAACATGGAGAGGGAGGTTATAGCTTAAGTGTCATTCTCAGCACTTGATCGAGATTCAGAACTACGAAGTCTGTCATCAACGTTGCTATTCAGGGCGACGTTTGTACACAATCAAATACAAATCGTTTAGTTTGAGTTAGTAGCCGAGTTGTCATACTCGTGAGTTCGTAGACGGTGCTGTTTTCGTCGAGTCGTGAGTTCGAGTTATGATGTCACTAAAGATACGTTTCATGACGAGACCGATTCCTGTTAATTCTGACGAAGTTCAAAGATCTCAAGTTGGCGTTGGTTGACAATTCAGAAGTCGTCATCATCACTTAACCGAGGTTTAAAATTGCGAGAACCCTTACCTATTGCCCTCGTGTTGCTTCTGAATAGGAGTTTAATAAAAGATTCGATCTTTTTTTCAATTTGACATGTGTTCCATTTGTTATTATTATCAGGCTTATTTATGTGGCATTGTTATATTTATTACACTTTAGTTTACATATTTTGTACCTTTTTGGGTTTATTAATGTCACATTGGAATCAGTGCGAAGGCTTTTTTAGACAGACTTCGTAATTTTGTACCACGATCAAGTGATGAGGAATGTATCTGAGCTGGCACCCCTTTCTCCTAACTTTTACACCACTCCATGGAAAGACTTTGGACTACGACAGATTTAGCGTGTATAAACCCCGGCTACACCACGAGTCTTTAGGGGCATCAGGAGACGAACCCATAACTCGAGGAAAACCACCTTCCGTGAGTCCTTGACAATGACCACTAGACTTCTGTGGCCACTTTGTACCTTTTGAATAACTTCTACGATTTAACTATATAATAAATTGAATATTATGCAATAAATTAAATGAAAGCGTTTGATAAGGAAAGCAACCAAAACTTGAAATAAGTATATTTTTACAATCTATTCAAGTAATTCAAATTTTGAGCATGTGCAATAAGAATTATCTTACTATAAATATTTCTAGTTTTAAAAATATACCGTATCGAAATGCATTACATTTTTCATCAAAGAAAAAGCTATAGTTGCATAGAAATAAAAGTATATAAATTGCTTCGATTTCCTTATTCTTAAATCTACTGACATGAGAAATATTCAGCATGAGAAAGAAAGCATTACTTGTCCTGCAAAGTTAAAAAGATAGATAAAGTACTCATGTCGAAGTCGTGGAGTATCAATTTATATAAGATGTACAAAAAGATGTCGAGACAGTTGGGTCATAAAAGTACACGACCTTTCAGAAGTGAACAAAAAAATTTTTTTTAGTGTCCGTTTGAAATACTGGTTGGTGTATTGTAGGAAATTTGTAACGAAATATATTTTATGTTATTTTACTGCTTTTTTCTGTTTAACGTGCTTCAGATGGAATATTTCCAGATTCGCACATTATTAATACTGGGTCTGTCGAAAATCACTTTACAGTCATAGGTGAACACGATTTTTATTTTCTTATCAATATATAATATACATAAAAATATTGTATTATTATATTAATACAATATTTTTATTTATATTATATATTGTTTAGAACATTTTTTGATGTTGATGTGAAAAACAATTCCTCTTAGATCGAGCATCAAATTCCATTCAGCAGCTTAAGCTCTATCCATCATATTTATCATATTACAAAGATTGACTGAAAGTAAGAGCACTGGGTTTCGGATGCTTAAATAGAATGTTTTAGAAAAGTTTGCTACACTGCATTTAGACTAATATCTTATGAAAATAATGTGTTTTCGTTTGTCCTAATCGTTTAAAAACTAATAATGTAGTGTCGTGTTAAAATTAGTGTCTATTCCGAATCTCGTCACCTGCGAGTTGAGAAGCGTAATCCGGCTTCTTCTCGCGAAATGAAACGCGTTACCGCATATTTTTAGCGAAGTAAAATTTTTTTACTGGGATGATGTTGTGATCTGATTAAAGTATTCTTGTTGCGTATTGAGTGTAAAGCTTGTTGAAAAAAATCCAAACCGTTGTGTCAGTCCCGAAAAATCATGGGTTTGTCTTTCGTGATTGTAAAGAGATTTCCCTCATTAAAATTTGCACCAATCGAAAGCAATTTATTTTGAAGGGTACTGAAAAACCATAAAACATTTTGGAGGGTGTTGCAGACCTAAAGAAGGAGAATGTGAATGAAGAGAGTATGTTATTTACAAGACAATGCACTTCCCCACACTGCCAGCACCTCACATCTATTCATCAACCAACCCTCTTATAGCCCTGATCTGACACATTATTATTTTCATCTCTTCACCTCCTTGATGTTGTTTAAGAATAAACGAATTCCAATGGGATTCAGAGCCATCACTCAATGCTCCAAATAAGGCCACGAGAAATGCTTTAACTTAGGTTTAGGATCATGGGAAGAAGGAATCAGAGGATGAATGCTTAGACCTCGAGGACAAAGTTGAGACGACATTTCTGGATTTTTCTGCAATTATCTCCTTTGCCATCATATGGCTGTGAGTATAAATGAGTTCTTGGAATATCTTCAGTTCAATTGAAGAATCTTCTTCAGTTCTTGGAATATATTTTAAGATCAAAAATGAAATGTCTTGAAATTTTTAACCAAACCAATATCAGAGTCTTATGAGGAGACTTTCTTCAATGAATTGATATACTTAAGTCCTTTGAGAGAGAACTAGAGAGATTTATTTTTTATAATAGCATCGAGTTATTTTCACGCGTTGCTCAGCTGTGTATTTTTTATGAATAAAACCTGGATCTTGATTTTCAGATTCTGAAATTTGAGACGTGTCGAATTATTCTCGTTGGTAGAGAGAGACATAATTACTCAATAATGATCGGTCAAACTCTTTAACCTGTTTATTCAAAGCTTTCGATGATCAAATATCGAAGTAAAATACATACGTGCAGCAATTACATTAACTCGTCCGTAAGAAATAATTCTGATACCACTAATAACATCTTCTTAACGTGCTCACTCTAAACAATACACGTTTAATAACGGGAGTGGCAGCAGTATCCTAGTGGTCACGGTTACGAATTTGCAGCCGGTGTACTTTCCATCGAGTTGTGAGATCGAGCATGGGTTTCTTAAAATACCTGCCTCGTAGCAGGCTTAATGCACGTTGAATCTGTCAAAATCCCATGTCCTCCCATTAGCGTGATGAGGAAGTGTGAAGTTGGGGGGGGGGGCATTTCAGTTGTCGTCCTCATCGAGGTTCAAAATTATGATGTTTGTCGCCAACGGTCCTCGTGTTGCTTTTCAGAGCAATTATAATAAACAATTACATCACATCAATAGTAATGAGATCCACTTTAGATATATATACATTCTGAATATCATCTTACAGTTGATCGAATATTTATGCAGTTTCTGTTGTTTGTATAAATCATCTATCTCGTCAATCTTTTTCGCTACACTTCTTATTACATATTACGACTCATTAACAGTCCCAGAAGTTAGTTAAAAGGAGATGTGCATGAGAGCTTGTTTCAAAGTCATCTTAAAACAACCTCTCACCCTAAATTAATTTTCACAAAGGTTGCTCCCATTTTAAATAATAAAGGAAATTTTGCCCAACATGCATAAACTTATTTAAATTTAATCTAATTTTCAAAAATGTTTTATAGAAATTTGTGATCATTGATTATGTTTATTTTTATAATTAAATAGGTGATTGGAAAAAAAAAGTATAAGATTCCGAAAATATATCGAATTAAAGCTAGATTGCGATTTGACTAGTATTAGTCCTACTATCCATAAAGTGCCAAAAATATTTTTTTTTCACTTCATATAATAATTCAGTAATTTTTTTATAGTGAAAATATAAAGAGTTATATTCCAGGAGAATATATTACTTACTTTCCACTCTCCATCTAGAAACTATATATTTTTTGCTATCTTAAGCTTTCTCCAATGGCCCATTTAATAACAAATGCTACTTATCTTTTACTATTCTTTTAAATAGGATTTTATTTTGGATTATTAACGAAAGCTTGAAATCAATCTTGGAAGCTATGTTGATTTACGTATGAGCCTTTGCAAAGAGAGAACTGGAGAACGTTGTTTGAATTAAATAATGATTGCAATAGAATTTTGCTGTTTGGATGTTGTAATCCTGACACACACATAAAATTACTTTATTTTTAGCAATTAAGTCACAGCAGTTGTGAAAGCTTTTTATTCTTTGAGAGCAGATAAAACAATTCTCAGGCAGCACGTGCATCATGCAAAGCAAGGAAAAAGAAACAAATTACAAAGCAAAAAGTGTCACAAAAATCAATGAAGATACAAAATAACGAGAGCGCATTCTTTCTGGAAACAAGGAGAAAATTAGGAGGCGAGTTGATTTTAGAAGCATGCAACTTTACTTTCAAGCATTTTTTTTTATTTATATGTGCACATAAAAGAGTAAGATGTTAAACATTTATTCTTCAGATGTTTACTATAGTTCTCATTACAGAGACAAATTTTAGAAGGGCACTGCTTAAATCCTTTAAAGTACACTTTCAAATTACGTGGCCAAAAAGAAACGTAGTTTTAAAACTTGCTGAAAAATGCGTGCATGAAAGTCTCAGCGGAATGGCTGGAAAAAAAACTTCTTTGTTAGTAAAGAAGTAAAGAGAATGAGCTGACGAATAAAATACAAATTGTGTCAGAGGGTGATAACACTTTGTACTACTTTTTCTTATAAAATGAATTGGAAATATTAACTGAAAAATTAATATCTCGCCGGTAGCAATCTTACCCTAGATAACTATTTCGTTTTTTAAAAATTCCAGTTCGGACTCGAACAAATGCAAAAAACATAAGGATGCATTTATCTTGAAGAACTTCATGATTCATTTGAAACTCTACGGTAATGTTGTTGCAAGATGAAGTTATTGCAAGTATCTTTAGAGTCTCTAACAAAATAAATAAATACATATAAAGGGAATCCGAGGGAACCAAATAGTTTGAAATACCGGTTTGCTTCCTAATGTGTTTGATTGGGGTTAATGATAAGAAAAAATTCAGCAATGAGAACAGTACATTCATCACGAATTTTTATATGATGATACTCAAGTTCCATACTATTATTAAAAAAAATACAAATAAAAAATTTACTTTTCTTTTCATCAATAAAAACCAATAGAAAGAAAATCATTTGAATCTTTGAGAAACATTTAGTGTGTTAAGTCGAAGCCTTTCCTATGTTAGAAATTGCCTCAGTGTAGAATTTTGGGAACTTTAATGATAGATGTCTATAATATTTTTCAAAATCATGTATAATATTCAACACCAAAAAAATTTAAAAATTGTCATTGAGAAAAAAATAATAAGGAATATTTAAGGAAAATAAATTAGCGAATAAGATAAACTGCCAAGGAAATAATATTTTTTGAACTTTATTGAGCACCTGGTTCCATATTAAAAAATGAAGGAACTCATAAAAGCTCCTCTTTGATGCAAACCAACTTTTCTCTCTCATTTTAATTCTAAATAATAATACAACCCCTAGTTGAAAATAGTTTCTCTTCTTACAAGTGAGTAATGCGCAAATCAACAAAGTATTTGAACTGGAGTTAAAAGTATTTCCGAAATGCCCGGTGATTTTTTTAATTGATATCTGTAACAGTTTTAGATGGTGCGCAATTCAATGCTAAGAGAGTATTGGTTGTTATTGGATAAGTGTAGTTAAATTATTCTAATACGTTGAAGAGTTGATAATTACGCTTCTATAATAGATAATAACTATATTCATTAGTAGAAAGTTCATGCATCTTTATTATATTATTTTTAATAAATGCTAATTCAAATCTAATCGTCATTATGTAATAAAACAACAACAGATTAAAAAAAGAAGTATGAACAATTTTCATCAAACACACGTATATAATATGCTAACTACTTGATAGAACCTTATATATATATATATATATATATATATATATATATATGTGTGTGTGTGTGTGTGTGAAAAAGGAAGAAAACAGAATATATATTGCCAATAATGTCTAAGAATAGATATTTTAGCAAAATTGTTTAAAATACTTTACATACAATAATTTTTGTTTTATAAAATAGAATTTATCAATTCCCTTGTCGGTTATCAATAGCAAACGTAATGCACTGACGTGGTAATCTCCTTACAGATTCAAGAAAGAAAAGAATTTTCCATTTTGTAAATGTATTTGAGTTTTAGATCCTAATCGATATATTGGGGAGTTATTGGTAAACAGATCGAAATCTAAGAATACGAACTGTGTAAATTTCTTTCTTTATTTTTCTGTTACAAAACAGAGAATCACTTAAATTTCTCCACAATAAGACAAATAGCATATAACGAAGTTTGTAAGATGTTGGAGTAAATAAGTTTATTTTTAGTTATAAAATTTTTTTAACGCAAATTTTTCTTTGGAAAGAACAAAACATTGCTTAAATAAGTGAAACATTTTTATAAATTCAAGCAAAAATACTCTAATTATGCTTAAATCCCTTTAATTGTTTAATTAAATGAGTATTTTTCCATTGAATGTATATTTTTGACAGTATATCATTTTCTAACAATATATAGGAAATTTAAGTGTGAGAAATATCCTGCATATTAAATTTTACGTTAAGTGCTGCAGCCAGAGTATCAACATTCAGTCTTGATTTCACACTTGTCCAAAAATCATTAACAATGGAAAAAACTTTTTCAACTGTAGAATTAGTTCCAACATAAACTCAACAAGAATAATTAAATTTTCATATGAAATGTATTCATGTTTGAAATGGTTAAAGATTTCCACCCATTTTTTATCAATTTCAACATATTGAGTTTCCCGTTGCTCTAATAAATCAGAATTTAAGTATACATTCAGTCATATAATTTCTTCAAACAGACAGTTGTTATCGATTTTAATATTAGGCATTTCATTAGATAAAAACTCAATAAAACTTTCAATATCTGTCCAATTTACTTACAATGAAGTCAAAAAACACCGTTGAAAACTGTTATTTCCGGTGATGTTTATTTCAGACCATTCTTTGACATATTGGAAACATGTTTGGTAAAAATTCTGCACTTCTTTGGTGCACTTTTCCGAATTGATTCCTCTAAGTTTGACAATTTCTTTTTATTATTAAATGAATAAATTTTTCTTCGAATAGTGATTTATATCGAATGACAAAATCGTTCCAAATAAGAGAAACTTCTGTAGCTGAAATATATTCACCTGCAATCTTTTGAATAGTTTGTGGAAAATAGATGCTTGATTATGTACAAAATACATTAATATCTCCAATATAATTAATTCATTATTGAAAAAGATTCAAAAAATTTTAGACATTTGTCTAAACTTTAATAAAATGAATGGAGAGACTCGAAATTGTAAAATATGCTCTACAGCGGATGTTAGAGCAAACCATCTTAACTTTTGAATATGCTAAAAGTTCTTTTTTTATATTCAAAGTCTGCGTAACTGTTTGGCACGAAAACTCTAAATATGGAGATTAACTGAATAATTTTAAAATATTCAAAAAGAGAAAAGGAAGGAGGACACTTTTTGAGAAAGGACATGTCGTACAGAAGGAAGACGATAGGTCACCTTATTTTACATTCCATAACATGGGAAAAAACGACGCAGTAAGATGGAGTTGCCCGATTGTAACGAAATTTCGTATGCAAAGATATTTGGACCGAACATGCAAATAATTAAATTTTGGTGTCCAATGAATCCATAGCGGTAGCTACAGCGCATCAGAACTGTGCATTCGGCAGGTATATAAGAAGTGATTCTCAATATGATGGTCAAATTTTCTGTTGCACTGCGATTAATGATACCTTTCAACGACTGAAAAAAATATATCACCGCAGGATTCGAGCTCATTAGGAGCAACTGTCACAGTTTGAAAGAGTGTGTATCATTGGATTGAAGGAGGCTGATTGGGCAAATCGGAGAATCGCTCGTCATATGCATTGAAGCGATGCGAGGATTAGAAGATGCTGGCAAGAATGGGTGGACAATGACAGATTTCAGAGTCGTGATGGCAGCGGTCGACATAGAGCCACAGCATATCGGGAGGACAAAGTGATTGTCAGAGCAGCAGTCACAGCGCCTGATTCATCTTTATCAACCATCAGACGTGGGACCCGCACACCAGTGTCCACCATGGCCATTCACAGGCATCTGACAGAGCGAAATCTCGTAACAGGCACAGGCATCTGACAGAGCGAAATCTCGTAACAGGCACAGGCATCTGACAGAGCTCGTAGCGATCGCTATGCCATCTGCCACTCACTCCTCCACACTGTCGAGCCAGATTACAGTGGTGCTTAGCACGATCAGATTGGAATCATGCTGGCTGGGGAAGTATAGTTTTTAGCGAGGTTTCCACCTGTGTCCTGACAATAATCGAAGACATATCTGGAGACGTCCAGGGCAGCGTGCCCATCTTGTTTTCGCTATTGCACGCCACACAAGCCGTAAACCAGGAGTTAGGGTATGGGGTGCAATTTCCCTTGATAACCTGACCCTGATTTCCCTTGATAGCCTTGTCGTCAATACAGGCACATTTTCAGCAAAGCGGCACGTCAACGACATTCGGTTACCTGTTTTTCTACCGTTCCTTTTGCAGTACTCTGGCTTTATATTTCAGCAAGATAATGCCATACGGCACGAGTTGCTATGAACTGTGTTACAGCTTGTCAAATACTTCCTTGGCCAGCCAAACCTCTCTCCAATCGAGCATATCTGGGATATGATGGGAAGGCGACAGCATCTACCAGGGAACTTTGATGACCTAGCCCCACATTTGGAGCAAATTTGGAAAGGAATACCGCAGGTGACCATCAGGGAGCTTTATCCCTCCATGCCACGTCGTGTAGCATCTTG
>BMAW01087730.1:0-16317 GCA_019974015.1 Nephila pilipes
ACACACACACACACATATATATATATATATATATATGTATGTATGTGTGTATGTGTCTTTTAAAAATAATTTTTGGAAACATTTGCATAAGCTATTATCTATCTAAGCAACACAGTTGCCTTCAATAAAAGCAATGTTTTCTTTAATTGTCAATACCATTTTGTAATTTTGTATGAATATTTTCCAGATGAAAACAAGACACGATATATTTCATTACATGGACGACTACGAATTTCGGAGACTTCGATTAGCAAAAGAATTCTAAATTAAAAGGAATTAGAGAGCAAAACTATAATGTTATAATTCCATATTTAAATAATGCGATAATTCCAATCAAACAAGTTCTGATTTCGCAGCGATTTTATCCTGTTGCGTATATGCAATTCCTGTTTGCTGACTTGACAAACCAGTCGAGGTCACGGAGTCTATTTTGACCAATGATATTCGATAAGTAACTACAGGTTAGAAAACTGGGAGTTATGTAACCAGAGTTCAAAACCTAGTGTCGAATTGAAGTTTTACACCAGTTTGGTTAATTTTTTTTACCTCCCTTTCCTAACTCCGGGTTTCATCGTGCGGTCCAGTTTGCGGTGAATACAGCCGTAAGAAGTTAAAAATAAAATCTATTGCAGACACCGTTATAAATTGTGAAATTTGTTGGTAATTGTATTTGATTGAATCAGAAAATGGGAATATTTCGTTTTCCAGTTTGATTATTAAATAAAATAAATAAAGGTATAAAGCAGAGTTTGGGCTTTAGTTTAGTTTAGTTTTTTTATTAACGTCGCATTAAAGCAACAAGAGGGCTATTGGTGACGGACCTTGTAATTTTGAGCCAAGGTCAAGTGACGAGGAGGATATTTCAGTTGGTACCCCATCTGCTAACATCCACACCACGCCAACCAGATTTTGGGCAATTTCAAATGCTCGTATTATTAATATTGAAATTAGCCCTTGATACACTTATAGAAAGAAGATGTACTCTTTAACAAACACAAAAATACCGTTTCGAAGAACGTACTCCCTGTAATTAGTTTTACTGTTTTTTTTTAAAAAAAAGCACTCCCTGCACTTATATATCGTCTTTTTCTAGAAAGGTTTTGAAGTAGAATATATAGTACAGTGTTCGATTTTTTTGAAATTGCGTCTTGTCTTCAAAGGAAAAGAAAAAAGATTAAGTTTTTTTTTTCCATAAAAATTTTATTTTCTGTGATTTTAGTTTGCAAAGAAAATTTTGTATTAACCTTTTAATTTATCAAGAAACAATATATAATTTTGTTTTATTACTTTATTTTAATGAAAGGTTTGTAGAATTCATTAATATGTTATAACTATTTTTAAGAAAAATCTAGGAAAGTTTCGTTTTCAGATAATAGATAGTATTGGAGAGTTATTTAATTTTTGTGTAAAAATAATAGAAATATTCTAAGAATTTACTGCATTTCTTATTTTATGTGTGTGAGTTGAGCAGTGAAGTTGTGTTGTTAAAAGAAATTACTTTCCTTTGGGTTTTCAAATGGAAATTTAGTTTTGATATTTTTATTGAATGTGTTTGTTTTCTTAATTTAATTACAAACATCACAGAAAGTAGACTTAAGGAAACAAGAATTGTGTCCAATTTCGTATTAAATATTTAATATAAAATAAAAGTCATTTAGTTCTGTTTTTGAAATATAAGAATTTTATGAATGCTTTCTTGTATTTATGCTTGCTTATATGAATTTGTGTGAATCTTTTTATATGTACTTTTTGGAGAAGGAAAATAAGTTACATTTCAGCAAATTTGCAGCTTGATTTTGTAAATTAGTAGATAGGCCAAAAGTTTTAGTTTAATTAGCTTTCTGGAGTTATTTTTTGCTTTCCTTAATAAAATGGTATATTTAGCAAAAGGTAGAACGGAGGATTTAATCATATTGGCAGAAAATTAGATTTAAAATTTATTCTGAAGAGGATAACATTAAGAGAAATTATTCTTAAGAGTAAATAATACGAAGAGGAATTCGTTAAATCGATGTTTAAGGAATTTGTTAAGGAGAAAAACGGGAAGAAGAATGGGAAGAAGAATGGGAAATTTAAGAGCAAAAATGGAAAGAATTGGAATTTCAGGAGCGAAAACAGAAGGAAGAATTAGAGGAAAAAAGGCGGAGAGAAAGGTTTGAGCAGAAAAAATTAAAAGTTAGAGGTTCAAATAAGATCAGCCCATGAACCCTCAAATGGATGGAGTAGGAATACCCAATAAGGAATTAAATAAGCTTCTTCATAAGTATGATATTAAGGAAGATATTAACATGTATTTAGTACTATTTTAGCGTCAAGCTAGCAGAATATCTCTCGAAAACAAACTTTGGATCACACATCTGTTGGGGCTATTAACGCAAGAAATCACGCAGATAATTGCACGTGAGTCTGAGGAAAGAGTCAATGATTATCATCAGGTGAAGAAATTATTGATAAAGAGATAAAAGCTAGCCCCCCCCCCCAAATTCCGGCAACTGTTTAATACGCACCAGAAAATTGCTGATCGTACCTGGCAATATTTTTATCATGAACTGTAAACCTATTTAGATGGATGGACATCAAGACTAAAAGTTGAAACCTCCGATCAACTCCGTATTTTAGTTATTGCAGATCAGGTAAAAAAATCTGCACCGTTTGAGTTTAAAGAATACTACTTGGATTAATGGTCCATAATTAATTCACCTAGTAAATTGGCTGAAAAATTAGAATAATTCGAAGATGTGAGAAATATATTTAAAAACTAAATCCGTTAATTCATTTTTGAGAGATAAATATGAAGTTAAAGGACCAAGCAAGTTTGGAAGATTTCACAAAACTCCTTGAAGGGTTGGAAATCCCAAATAGGAGTCAAACAAGCCGGAAAGGAAACTTTTTGGAACTAGTCATAGTATGGAATTCGAAAAAAGAAGACAATTGAGATTTTTTTACTGTAACGCTCTTAATGGTTTACGTCTAAACTGTCCAAAACTGAAGAAAACTTCAGAGCCTGTAAATGTTGTTTCTGAATGTGATACAAGAACAATTTTTTGCAGCCATATACTTCTCATGGAAAAATAAATGGTATCAGTACCGAAATCCTTCGCGACACCCGAGACATTATAGATATTATTTGCCGCAGATTTGTGATACCCTAGGATATGACTGGCGAACTCGAATGGATGCAACAATCTTTGGATGGTGCTTCAACTTGCTTACCACTAGTAGAAGTTCTTATCGAATATGAGTGGGGAAGAACATTCACAAAAGCAGCTGTTATTCCAAATGAACTGTATCGTGGTCATTATCTACCAGGGAATAGGACTGCTGCTCTCTTCGAAAATGACGGAAACATTTCATTGCAACAAGTGAATACGGTTCAAACAAGAAGACAGGAATTGAGGGAAAAAAGGAGAATTCTGAATAGTTGGTAGAAGAATCCCAAAGCATTATCATTAACTCCTTCCTATTGATGATGAATTCCAGATTGGATGAACCAAACTTGATGTAGATCAGTTTAAAAGGAAGATGCAGAATTTATGCCCTTGATAAAAGATGTTGAAAAGAAGTTATACGAAGGAAAAAAAAGAGTACGAGTTATACAAAGGAAAATTATTGGTAAAACGGAAAGTAGATAAAAGTGGGTTGGAAAGGAAAATAATTTTTATACTCACTAAATTCTACAAAGATATTTCAAAAATTTGCCTTGAAGGTACCTCTGGAGATTTGGGAGTGACCAAAACGAAGAATCGCTTGGTGAAGTATTTTATCTGGAAAAATTCTTACAAGGATTGCGAAGACTATGTCAAAACTTGTGATATTTGCCAAAGGTTAGGAAAATCTAGCAACAAAATGAAGTCCCCTATGACTTTGGTTTCTGTTATTACGGAAGTGTTTTCTAAACTTAACATTGATACCTATGGACCATTACCAGTAACCATTTCTGGGAAGAAATACCTATTAACAGCAATGTGTAACTCATCAAAATACCCGGATACTGTTGATTTGTCCGACATAACCTCCGTGTCGGTTATTGATGCTTTTCTGCACATACATACATAAGATGGTTGACGAGCGTCAGCGACTCATCGCTTTTGCTCAGTGTGACGGAATAGGTTATGAATGAAAAGTCCAGCAAATGGCGCCCCTTGGCGTTTGGTATTTAACTAGAAAGCAATGACTGAAAAAAAATCTGAGAAGTACCAGTGATACCATTCCGTATCAACTATATGTGAGATAGAGGAAATAAAAGATATAAAAGAAGGATGCTATTTTCTGAACATATAGGTTTGTGTAAAACTAATAAATAGAAAAGACATTAAGACGGTTTTAATGGGAGAGACCATTTGGTGGATTTATAAACAAAGTTGAATTTGGAGTGTGGATCTGTAAAAATAGTTTGAGTTTTAATTATTTTGTTGTCATGGTTTAGGATGGTGGTGTAAATGTTTCGTGAGAGTTTGGTTATGTAAGAATCTATGGGTTGAATATTTAGGTCCTTGTGGATGACTGAGTTTCTGATATACCAGGGTGAGTTGGTCATGATCCTGAGTATCTTGTTCTGCATGATTTGGACTTTTTTCATATGTGTTATTGCAGCCGAACCCGAAACAGGGGTGGCGTACGTGATGATTGGTCGAAGAACTTGTTTGTAGAGTAACACTTTGTTTTTTAATGAGAGTGGTGAATTTCTGCCAATAAGAGAGATGCATAGATGAATTTTGTTCAAATATTTTTCTAAAATGTGTTTAATAGGTTGCTTATAAGTTAATTTGGAGTCTAACTGAAGTCCCAAGTAGCGAACCACTGTGACTCAGTTTATCTCTTCGTCAAAAAGTGGTAAGTTTAATGTTGGTTCAATTTTTTCAAATTTTTTGAAGATGATAGCATGTGTTTTGTCGACATTGATTGCGATCTTTCAGTCAGTTAATCATAGTTCAAGGGTATCAAGGTAGTTTTGTAACGCTTTGTTGGTATAGTTGAAGCTGGCTCCTCGTGTTAACACAGCAGTGTCGTGGACGAAGAGGCAAACACTGACTGTGGCGTGGCGTGGAAAGTCAGATGTGAATAAATTATACAAAAAAGGACTTAAAACTGAGCCCTGAGGGCAACAGGCAGCCATTGTGCTTTTGCTTGAGAAACGATCTTTAATTCTGACTTTGAAGGATCTATTTTTCAAAAAACTATGTATGATTTTAATGAGATTGCAGCGGTTCGCCAATAGGCAGATTATTCATTGATTGTGGAGACCGCCAAACAGATTCAGCGGGCGCTGCGAGGCGCTCCTCGCAAAGGCAGCAACTCTGGAGCGCGCTCTCCTTCACTTCCGAGAACTGAATCATTCTCTCTCTTTCGACTTGCGCACTAACTTGATGCTCGCTTGGTGCTCGTTGTACGAAGTTCAATGGTGTGTAAATAAATAAATATTAAAATGTCCAGCATGTGCCTCTGTCCATACCAACACCCGCAGCAGTGGTGACCCTGATTATGAATTACACCTTCAGATTAAAATGGATTATAAAGTTTTCTCCGATGTGCACGTGTTCGACAGACAAGGTAAGCTTTCATGGTTTCTCTGTGTTTGGTTCAGAAATACTTAATTTAGATCACCAATTTAACTCCTTTCCTTAATTCATTATTAATTTTTAATATTTCATACTTCGCGTTTCTATATTTTTCAAAAATGACTGAGGTTAGTAATGCTCAACAACACGTGTCGCGTGTCGCTGCTAAACTTCCACCGCTGTGGAAACAGAATATAAAACTTTGCTTTCTCCAAGCAGAAGCAAATTTTGAGCTTTCTGGCATTACTAATGATGTCACGAAATACAATAATGTTATTGCTGCAATTGACTCTGAAATTCTGTCGGTGGTTTCCGATTTACTATTTGACCCACCACACGAGGATCGGTACGTCACTTTAAAAAACCGACTAATTCAAGAGTTTTCAGATTCGGAACACCTACAAATTAGAAAATTGCTTTCTGAATTGGGTGACGACAAGCCGTCCCACCTCCTACGAAAAATGAAAGAATTAGCAGGCACCGCATTAAAAGATGATTTTTTAAGAAACTTGTGGCTTCAACGACTCCCTGCCGAAATCCAAACAATCCTTTCTGTAAGTTCCAAAAAATTAGAAAACCTAGCGAAATTGGCGGATAAGATTGCTGAAGTTCGCGCTTCCCCGTTTACTCAAAATGTATACGCCGTTTCGGGTCGCTCCGAGCAATCGTCCGATTATCCCCACTCCCCTTTGAATGAAATGGTTGCACTTCGAGGTGAAATTGCCGCTCTCAGCAAGCAAGTAGAACGATTGTCTAGAGACAGATCAAAGAATCGCTTTCGAAGGAGGAACGGTAAATCCCCTTACAGGAGCAAGACTCCCTCGCGGAGGGAGAATTACCATTATAACGATGAATTTTGTTATCACAACCGGTTTGGCTCAAAAGCTAAAAAATGCCGGGAGCCCTGTACTTTTTCCAAGGCTTCGGAAAACTAAACACTGCTATCGACGCCAATATTTCAGCGGCAGACGTTTCGATAGCACCACAATCTGGCCGCCTCCATATTTTTGATCGAAAAACCAATATAAAATTCCTAATAGATTCAGGATCTGATGTATCATGTTTACCAGTTTCTAAAACTAACAGAAAATTAGTCCCAGAACCCATACAACTAACAGCAGCTAATAACACAAAAATATATACATATGGATCTAAATTATTAGATGTCGATCTTGGCTTGCGAAGAAGTTTTAAGTGGTAATTTATTTTAGTATCCGTTCCTTTCGCAATTATAGGCGCAGATTTTTTAAAGCATTTTGACCTAATTATCGACTTAAAACGACAAAGGCTTATCGATACAATTACCAAACTAAATCGCTATGGTAAAATTCCCACTGGTCTTAATACTGCGTCGATAAAGTTAAGCTCAGGAAATACAATATATCACAAAATTTTAGCGGAATTCCCTGACCTAACAGCACTTGCTTCTAAAATTAAAAAAACGCCACATAATACGATGCATTACATCGAAACAAAAGGTCCACCTGTCCACAGCAGGCCTAGGCGTTTAAACCCAAAATTGTACAGTATTGTAAAACAGGAATTTCTATTTATGATGGAGCAGGGTATTTGTAGGCCTTCCAAGTCACCCTGGTCCTCTCCACTTCATGTAATCCCAAAAACCTCAGGTAGCATTCGACCAGTAGGAGATTATCGTAAATTAAACGCATGTACTACCCCTGATAGGTACCCGATACCCCATTTACAAGATTTTTCTAATGCACTTTACGGTTGTAATTTTTTTTCAAAGATCGATATTGTACGCGCATACTTCCATATACCCGTCCACCCGGATCATATTCAAAAGACGGCCGTATGTACGCCATTTGGATTGTACGAGTTTCCGTACTTAAATTTTGGCCTCTGTGGGGCAGCCCAAACGTTTCAGAGGTTCATGAATGAAATTTTAGGTAAACTCAAATTTTGTTTTGTCTATTTGGATGATATTCTGATTTTCAGTAAAAACGAGGCTGAGCATAAGACTCACGTTCGTGCGGTATTCCAAAAACTACAACAGTACGGGTTAACAATTAACACTTCTAAATGCGTTTTCGGAGTATCAGAAATTTCCTTTTTAGGACATCTCGTAACGCAGCAAGGAACAAAAACATTGCCTGATAAAGTTGAACCAATATTAAATTACCCAAAGCCTAAAACAATAAAAGAACTTCAACGATTTCTTGGAATTTTGAATTTTTTCCGCCGATTTTTACCTAACGTAGCCCAACACCAGATCGCACTAAGTGAATTTTTAAAAGGAACTAGAAAAAACGATAACAGGGTAATCGAATGGACTACCCAAGCCGAACAGGATTTTTGTACTTGCAAAAAATTAATTGCAGATGCAACGCTTTTGGTACATCCGAAACCAGATGCGGAGCTGATACTACACGTAGATGCATCCGACTTTGCGATCGGCGGAGCATTGTTCCAAATAATCGATAACGAACCCCAACCTCTCGCGTTTTTCTCTAGAAAATTATCCCAAACGGAAAAAAATTATAGTGCTTATGATCGCGAACTGCTAGCTTCATATGCTTCCATTAAACATTTCATTCATATGCTTGAAGCTAGGGATTTCAAATTATTTACTTAAAGATCAGGCCATCGTGCCACATTCTATCGAAATCTATGTTAACATCTAGAAAAATTCCTATTGTATAAAATTTATGTGAAACCTTCATTAATTATGTTGGTTACTCTGATTAACTGATGAGTAGTGGAGTGACCCTCACGGAATCCACACTGTTCTGGGGGGATGCAGTTGATATTTGTGTTGTGCTTTTTAATCCTATTTAGATTAATTTTTCGAAAATCTTAGCGGCTGTACTGAGTAAGCTGATAGTTCTATAGTTCTGTGTGAATTTATTATCTTGTTTAGGTTTTGGAATCATGACGATGTTCGCTTTTTTCCACTTTTTGGGGAAATAGTTTGACATGATGCATTTGTTGATGATCTTGGTAAGATGAGTGATGGCTTTGTCAGGTAGGAAGTTTAGGACAATATTTGGAATTGAGTCTGGGCCCGGTGATTTTTTGTTGACTATTTTTCTAATAATTTGTTTGATTTCATTTGGAGCAGCCAGAGGGGAGTTCTGAGTATTGTGGTTGTTTTCGAGAAAATTTGAGACAACATTCTCAACTTCTTCAATTTTGTCATCTGAATATGGTTCAATATTTTCTTGGAAGATGGATTCCAATGTTTCTTTAAATGTTTCAGCTTTTTCTGAGTCTGAATAGGCCATTCCGCTAGGGCCACTGAGAGGCGGAATGTTGTAGGTCTTTCTGGTAATAATTTTTATTAAGGTTGTAGAGGGAATTATCTTTAGGGTTTAAATTTTCAAGCAGATTCTTCCAGTTCTTGTTTTTGTGTTCTTTGGTGAGGCGTTGTATCTGACGGATGAGGTCGTTTACTTCTTTTTTGTAGGGAGGGTAGCGAGTATTATTCCATAATTTTCTGAACCTATTTTTAGTTTTAATTAAATTTCTAATGTTTTGATGTAGCCTAAGGTGGGGGGGATTTATAATTCTGGTTACTGAGGAGCAATTTATAGCATGGTGGATGATAGAGTTGAAATTCTTGATTGCGTCTTCAATTTTGTCAGGGCCAATAATAGGATTTCCAGGCATGGTTTGATGGATGACTTCTCGAAATTTGATCCAGTTGGTATTTTATGTATTCGTAGTTCTGGTAGATGAATATTATATAACAAAAGGTCGATGATGATGGGGTTGCGGTCGCTGCTGAGTTCGTTTATGGAGGAAACATTGGAGTGAGTTAGATTTTTCGCAATTGCGAAATCCAGTATGGAGTTGGGTGGACCTCTGAGAGGGAAGTGCGTAGGATGATCAGGTGCTATTATATCCAGTGCAGAGTCAGCCACCCAGTTGCATATGACGGTACCATTTCTATTAGCTCTGCAGGGGTTCCAACAGAGGTGTTTGGCATTAAAATCTCCGAATAAGATAACCTTGTGGTTTGGGACGAGGATGGCATCTAAGTCGACAGTGTTGGTGGGGCCGTGTGGTGGTCTATAAATACTAGATATGGTGATGTGAGAATTATTTTGAAGGCAAATATTAATAGTAGTGTTCTCGAAGGTTTGTATGTGAAAAATAATGGCAAAATGTTTAATGATGTTTTTAACAAAAATAGCAGTGCTTCCTCCCCTATGGGTAAGGCGGTCACTTCTATGACTGGTGTAGTTGGGAATTCTGATAGTGTCAGATGGGCGTAGGTGAGTTTCTTGAACGCCGATGATATCAGGATCATGATACGCTATTGAGTTTTTTAATTCATCAATTTTATTTTTGAGACCATTTGCGTTCCAGCTAAAAGTGGGAGTGTAGGGCTATTAAAATTTGGTGTGTTAGACATTATTTGATGTTGGTCAGCTGGCTTTGGATGATCTGTAGCATAGTGCCCATTTGATTTAATATCTGTTGCATGGAGTCAACGAGAGGAGGATTAAGAGGGTTATTGGTTTGTTGTGCAGAGATAGCAGCATTAGGGGCCATTCTGGCTTGTTATTTTTTCCGTTCCTCCCACACATTAACGATTGGAGGTTTAACGGGTTTTGCGTTTATAGGGTTTTAGGACACCCTGAGTAGTTTGCGGGGTGCGGCCCTCCACAGAGAGCACACTTTGCTGGTGTTTGAATGGGTTTTTTTTTTATAGTCTCTAGTTTGATGGGAGTCAGCACATTTGAGGCATTTTGGTGTTCTATTACAGAAACGACTGTGATGGTAAAAGTTCTGGCATCTATAGCATTGCGCAGGCATAGAATTCTTTTTTAGAGCCTCAATTTTGACTCTAAAATAACCAATATTGCAGATGTCATATATGTGTCTTGAGATTCAGTGGTTTTCTTAAGGACAACCAGGAAAAGCGGCATGTTGGTGTTGTTGCGCCTGTTGCCTGAAACGTGATCTGGATTGAACCCTTGAAGTTGAATTTCACTAATGAGTTCCTTTATATCGTAGTCAGCAGGGAGACCTGGAATGACTACTTTTAACATTTTTTCATTCTGCATCTCCAAAGTGTGAGATCTTAACTTTTTTACGGAAATGAAATTTTGAATTATACGATATTCGTTTGGCGTTTCAGGGAAAACTTTAAGTTTTACGCTTACAATTCTGCCTAAGATTGTAGATTTTGTTTTTTCACTGATCTCCTTTAGCAGATCAGGAGTATTCATGCATTCATCAATGAAGATAGGAGGAACTCTTTTCTTTTTGTTTGTTACAACGGTAAAACCGTCGTTTTCTTCCCCCCCCCCGCTTTCATGGGTCTCCGACTGAATGGAGTAAGGGGGAGAGAAACCTTCTCACTTTTTCCTTTTCCCTTTCCGAGGGGGGAGCGGACTTCATTGAATCTGAGTCATTGTCCGACTGGGAAAAATCCTCTCGTTTGCTTTTTGTGTTGGCCGTTAAGCACGAAGCAAGGTTTTTCTTGGTTTTTTTTAATTTTTTATTTTTACTACTTTTGGATGGGGAAGGAAATGCCATAGTAGGCTGTTTAACATTTTCAAAGTATTTGCTGGAGATAAGATTTTAGTCCATCTGAGAGGATCTTATTCGACTTTCTACCACAGCGTATGATGATTTGCTGGGTTTCGCTTATCAATTTTAGGTCTATTGAGTCATCATTGTTATTTCTTGTGTAATTGTAAATGAGCCTTTCTAACTGATCACAATACATTTCACAAGACTTAGCATCATTAAAAAAATTCAATTCTGTTGTAAGCTTCCTCTAGATTAATCTCACATAAATTGACAACGGAAAAATTACTTACCTCCTCATAAGATGAGTTGACGGTTAGTTCCTATTTTGAGGGGGCCTGGCGCGCTTTAACTTTTTTTGGCGATTTATCGCCAATGTGGTTACCATGCAAGTTTGTTTCTGGTAACCCTAAAAAATCTATAAAAGGGGATTCGACGCTTTGTTTTCTCCTTTTTACGCTGGATTGGATACGAACGTTGTTGATTGCTGAGGTACCGCGATTTTTGAAAATCCGTTGTACATTGAAAATGTCAACGTCCAGTGATTCGCTTCAAATAATTTTTTTTGCGGAAGGTGAAAGAAAATCCGCAGTAGTAATTCGGAAGGCTATCTTTTGGAAAAGGTTCTTTTCCTTAAAAAATGTTTTCGTCGGTATAGTGATCGGCTGAACAGCGTCCGTTGGAAGCCGTTACATTGGATCATTTTGTACCATTTTCGTTCCTCCGAAATGGGAGAAAATCTGCGTTTGGATAGAATTGGATATTTGAAAGTTATTTAATCCGATTACGATTGGTTTGGTGAACGTGGTTTGCAGACATTCGTCCGACGAAAATGGATTGTTTTGATTAGTTTTCCCGAAAGGGAGAAAATTAGCGTTTAGAAAGCAAAAGAATTTCTAATAACGGTTTTGAAGCAGTTCGTTGAATATTAGGGATTCAACTACTGTTTTCATGTTCGTGGGTGCAGATTTATTTCCTGAATAAGGTCAGTAAATTTTATCCATTCGTTTTCGCAATGTTTCCTCTTTATGTTATGTATTTTTACTTTTATTCATTGTAACTGAAATTCCAAATGCGTTGTTTTGTCTACTAGACACGACGATTTCCGCGTTTTTTTTTCATTGAATACGTCTGCTGACTTCAGAATTTGCCTTCCAGGCACGACGCCATCTTTTTTCGCTTCTCATTTGAAATACCCGCCTTGGTGTTATTCTGGTACTTCATTTGCCTTCCAGGCACGACGCCATCTTTTTTTCGCTCTTTCGGGATCTCCGGGTTTGAAACCCTCTTTGGCGCCATCTTGGCGCGATTTCAAAAAAAATCGCCAAGGGGCTACCCCAAAATAGGCTTTTACCTGAGTTGACTGCCATATCCATAGTTAAAATCTAGAAGCTAGGTAATCCAATTGAAGAAAAAAAAATTTCACGTGCAAGCACGTTGAAAACACACAGTCCTTTCTACAATGCGTAGATAAATCTCAAGTCACACAGTCCAAGAAATAATTATATAGATGATGAGTATAAACACTACGGAGACCGTAGTCACCAAGACAATCTCAAAATACTATGAAATCAGATCGATGGAACTCGATTTGAATGTAGAACATGCGGGTGTAGCTGCCGACGAAGGGAGAAAAAAAGTCGCCGTTGAATACGGCACGCGATACGGGGAGAAAAGATCACGCCATCCTCAGGATACCGGTTTCACGAGATGATTTCCGCACAATGAAAGTCTTAACAGTCGTATTCCATCAAAATAGGCTTAACGAAGTCGAAGTAGATTCTTTATGCATCGCTATAACTGTGAAGTTTTTGATTATTGCTTATCCTTTATCCAAATAATCAGTGCAGATGATTCCACCGTCTTTGTTTTCTTCGAAGTCAGTTCGCCTTCAAAAAATCCACTATTTTGAATGATTTAAAAAACATTGAAATCAATACAATACACTTGCCAAACGACCACCGGCTGATGCGAATCCTGGAACTCTTCCAATGCTTTCTGCACACATTCAGTAGAACTGGTATCCCGAAGGAGATTCAGCATGATCAGATAATTTCATTTACGAGCGAATTAACATCAAAGTTTTTTGAACGATTTGGTGTTAAAGTTGTTAATAGTTCGGTCTACCACCCACAAAACAATCCGGTGGAAAGGTTTCATAGCACCAGAAATCGAATTCTTTGAGTTCTGTGCTTTGAAGAAGGACTAGAATGGGAGAAAAATGTTCATGCCACTTTATTTGCGTTGAGAACAGTGACACACGAATCTACTGGATTCAACCCATCAGATCTTGTTCATGGAAAGAACCTAAGAACTACAGCTATTCTACTATAGGAGAATTGGTTACAACCAGAAGAAGAAGAAAATTCTGTAGTAGAATATGCGTTTATCCTGATGAATAGGTTAAAGAAATGTCAGTAACTTGATGCCAAAAATATGGAAGTGAATAACAAATAAAAAAAGAAAGGAATGGTATGATTAGAACAGCGTTAAAAGAGAATTTAAACCTGGAGGCAAGGTACTTGTTCTTTCTACCTCACCGAAACTTAAGTTACCTCTCAAATGGTAGGGACCTGGTACAGTGGAAAACAAAATTTCTGAAACAAATTATATTGTAAATCTGCCTGATAAAATTGCATCCCAATTTATCACGTAGATTTACTTAAACCGTACTATCGAAGACCCGAGTTCTTAAATCTAGTTAATGCCCTCAATGAAGAAATTTCAAAGTTAGATGAAGAATTTCCTGCAGTGGAAAATGATCCAAATAATTTTAATTTCGAAGACATTCTGAAGGTTTATGAAGTTGAATCCAGATTAAATGAAGAACAAGTAAATGGGTTAAGTAACTTGTTGTGCAAATATTCTCGTTGTTTCTCAAACGTTCCTGGACTTACCAACATAGTCGAATTTGATATTGAACTTACAGAGAAAAAGATGATTTCTGCAAAGCCACAAAGAATGTCTCCTAGACAAACGGATATTTTAAAGGCAGGAATCGACAAAAAGCTACAAATGAAAATAATTGAAGTTGGAGAAAGTGATTTTACATCACCAATGATTCTAGTCGAAGCAGCTGGAAAGGAATCCAAACCATTCATTGACTCTAGGAAGCTGAACGAAATTACAAAGACACAATATTTCCTAATACATAACATCGAGAAACGGATTGAAGCAGTTGCTGTAGCGAAGTACATTAGTGTGCTAGATCTGTCAAAGGGTTATTTGCAGATACCACTAACCAAAGAAGCCCAAATATATGCAACATTCGTTACCAGTTTTTCATCGTTTCGTGCGCTTAGAATGCCATTTGGATTCAAGAACTCTCCTTTTTACTTGTACAAAATGATGGCTGCACTATTGAGAGGATGTGAAGAATTTGCTGTGCCTTACCTTAACGATGTAGCAATCCACTCCTTTGACTGGAAGGAACATCTGAAACATCTCGACCGAGTGTTGGAAAGGTTTGACAATGCTAAATTACGCCATAAAATAAACAAATGTAGATTTGTTAAATCGCAAGTTAAATATCTTGAACATTACGTTGGACAAGGGATGAGAGTTCCTAATGAGATGAAGATCCAAACTACCAAGGAGTTTCTAGTTCCCACCTCAGAGACTGACATTCGAGCATTTTTGGGATTAGCAGGATATTATCGGAAATATATACTACCATTTTCAATTTTAGCTGCACTATTGACTGAATTATTAAAGGGGCGACATAAAAAGTCAAAAATTCAGGGGAACAATCAGTATCATCTGGCGTTTGAAGAACTTAAAAAGCGTCTCACCGATAACCTTGTGCTATATGCTCCAAAATTTGATGTTCCTTTCATCTTAAAATGCGATGAATCCGATGCGGAGATAGGAATAGTTTTGTCTGAAAAAGATGAAAAGGGAGAAGAACATCCTGTATTGTATCTGAGCAAGAAATTTACATCCACTGAACGAAAATACAGTACTACTGAAAAGGAATGTGCCGCCATCATTTATGCTGTCTAGAAATTGCGATGGTATTTGGATGGATAGTATAAATTGTACATTCAGACTGACCAAATCCCTTAGTATGGCTTAAGAAAAACTCTGGTGTTAATCCTAAACTGATGAGATGGTCATTAGCTATGCAACCTTGGAACTATGATGTCATTCATAAAAAAGGGAAGGAGCACCAGAATGTTCATTGCCTAAGTAGACTATTTTAATGAGAAAGTTATATGTAGAAATGATGTATTTAATGTAATAGTTTCGTAGGAAAATAAATGTTTTTTTGTAATCGTGAACACATTGTATTTGTATATGTTTGCTTAACTATATATCATTAGTATGTACATAATGTAATTCCTTAAATGGATAAACCGTTCTGGAAAGGCGTTTTACTGACGTAAATAGATCTCAACAGTGGAGGAGTTGTGACGTCATGGCTTGTACACTTCCTGTTTTCATTACTTAATATATTTTTTGGTACTTTATTCTTGGAATGTATATACTCTGTATATGATTGACGTCACTGTTCTTGCTGAAGCGGAAATTGATACGCTGACCTCCCGGATAGTTTCGCAGACAAGACGTTGTCCTTAGCGAGAGCAGAGGTCTGTAAGAGGATTTCTAATGCAATTGTAGGAGTGTGATATGAACTTGATAATAAGATATTTTAAATATGAAATGGTTGCCTCAAAATATTTGCCACTACACCACAATCGCTATTATTAATATTTCTTTTGGAGTGTGATGCAGGACCCAGATTTTCTTACAGAATATGTTGAATAGGTCGTCGACCAGAAGAAATTGAACACCAAACAAAAATTCAACTAAAGTTTTTTTTTTTTAATTTAATAAAAATAGCATCTATCTATATAGCAGTCGAGAAATTAGACTCTCAATAGAAATCTCAATCGTTTTACTTTTGATAAGTGGTTCTGTTGACTAACGAGTTTTCCAAACACATTTCTAGGCGTTTTTCACTTGCAGGGGGAATCCTATTACATAAATTGAATCAATCATTGCAACATTTGAACGATGCTCACTTAGTGGTACTAAATTAATGGTGAGAATCTAAAATGTCACTTTTCTCTGATATGTCTGTCAGTCACAAAGATTATTATTGTTTTTGGTAATATATAAAATAGTCACTCATTTACTTTTCAAATTAAAGTGTAAAATGCCCGTGACTTGTTTATTTTCTTACGGCATAATAATTACATTTTACTCAAAATTTATTCAATTTTATATATATATATATATATATATATATATATAC
>BMAW01087737.1:0-17333 GCA_019974015.1 Nephila pilipes
TTGGATTATTGCGCCATTTTCGGCGCAAATTGATAACGTCGACATCAACATACAAGATGAGCTTGCTGAATTATTGTCCAATCTTGAAGCAAAAACACTTATTAAAAATTTGACAATACATAAATTTTGGATTAATATAAATATAAAGCAAAAATATGTGAAACTTTTACGAAATGGCTCAGCCATTTATGCTGGCGTTTCCAAGTTCGTATATGGTTGAAGCCGGTTTCAGTCACGTTAATTCAATTTTAACTAAAAAACAGAAATAAATTAAATGTGGAGCTTCGAGGGGATTTACGATTAAAATTAACTAATTTCGAACCCAATTTAGCGAACCTTGCCAAGAAACACCAGGCACACACATCTCATTAAGAAGTAAAAAATCTGTAACTACTTTACTTACTGTTTCTCATTTATTAAATATTTAGACTAATATATAGTTTTATTTTAATTACCTGAAAATTACCTTTGTGGGGGTCTATGGAGAATTCGAAAAATTATATAGGGGGCGATGATCAAAAAAGTTTGGCGACCCCTGCCCTAAACATTCAATAACAGCACAATAATAGTGTGACTCAGTTTCATTACATTCTAGATGTAACGCGTTTTGAGTAATCACTATTTCATGACTTTTCCTTAATTTGTGGAAACCAGTGTATAATCGTTGTTCCTGCTTTGGAACTCATGGATCATAAATTATCCTGTTTCCTGCAGTTAAAATACTCAGTTTTGCACGAGACCTACCTCAGCAGTATCTCCTCTAGCGCCATAGAATAGCATTCCAAAAACTGAAGAGACACTGAATGGTGAAAAGAAGACATTTTGTGAGCTATCTAATTTTCTTAGTAAATTAAAAGCGAACTCATTGTTGGCAGTCGCAAGCTTTTGGATGTTTCCTTGCTCCGTTTCTATTGGATTCGCAATCAATTCCACTGCAGTCCTGAGAACCAAGAGAGTAAGCAAAAGGCTGATATTGATCATGTCGGTAGCTGGAAAGAAGGATATAAAAGAAAAAATGAACAAAAGCAACAAATCTCTAAAAATGTTTTTTATTACTAAAAGTGATGGCAGCGAAGTTAAGCGTTATGATTTTAAACATTTTTGTTCGTGGTTGAAAATTAATTACTACACTGATTAATCGAGTAAATTTTAAAATAGAGAAACAAACTTAGTATTTGCTGAAGCTTGTACTTAAAAAACATTCTAAGCTTAAAATACAGAAGAGGACTTCGAATACTTTCGAGGGAAAAAAGCATTTTGGCTAAAACAGCTTAATTGAACTTCACTTGTAATTTAGTTTAATTGTAATAACCAGTGGCATGAGAAACAAAATAATTATATATTTTAAAGACATAACATCATCGAATAATTCCACTAAATATCTGTTTTGATTTTCAATAATTAAAATTGCCAACTTTTTGCAAAATGAATTAATGAACATCTTTTTTCAAAAGTATTTAAGAATTTTAAAAGAAAAGAGAATTCATTCACTTAAAGCTACTCTTGCGAAAGAAAATTTATTAAGATTAAGAAAACATAAAGAAAAAAATTCTCAAGCAAAGAATAACAACAAAATTATTTTATTACGCACACATGAATGATGATGGGGGTTTTACTTCTATTTAGCTGCATTGTTCATTATGAAATCGATAATTATGAAACTCAATGAAAAAATTCTAAGAACTTTTCTAGCTTAATTTCTCATTGCGAATTAATTAATTAAAATAAAGAGAAAAAAATGAATAATATTAAAATTTTGAAATAATAAGCGATAATTAAATCCTTAAAAGGAGTAGAAACGCTGTCACATTTACTCCTTTTTATGCACATATTTTTGTAAACTTAAAAAAAAAGCAACGCACTTGTAAATGCTGTAAATCCTTCAAATAAAAGAAGAGAAAGAAGATTAATAATATGTTCGATTTACATTACGTATCAAAGTAATTCCACTATATTTCATAGTAGAAAGTGTTTTTGCAATTCAAATGTGCTCCAATTGAACATCGAACCTAAATTTTGAGTGGTGCCCGATTTTAAGCAAAAAGCGTGAAATAAATCATTGGACCTACAAGTGTAATTATTTCTTCTTCATTCTATATAAGCAGTACATAATTTTTCTGTCATTTTAAAATATGCCAGTAAACATTAATAACTCAGACAACTAACTGCCTAAATTATTTTAATCAATCTATAGTCTATATATATTTAGAAACTTAATAATTTTCTATTTTCTTAGTTTAATAATCAAATATATTTTAAATTCAAAAGGATGGATTCTAAGATTATGATTCATAAACTATTTGCATAATTCAAGTCTTCTCAATGGACCACTGGTATAATTTTTCTCAACTAGCGAATACAGTCACATTACTGAATAACATTGTATAAACGAATATTTCAATTATGAAAAAGCAAACATTTCATCCTTTTTAATTTTTGAGTATTTCCTATTCAAAGAAAATTTGAGGCCTTGTCAGCCTAGTGGTCATAGAAGCGAACTCGCGGCCGGCGTAGTTTTCATCGATTCCTGGAAAACTAAGGAAAACATAAATTTCCAAAAAATTCCTTATGTTCTTATCGCTTACGATAATATGAAATCAAATAGCAATACCAAATGTTAAAAACTGCGTAACCCGAGGTTAGTGAAGAGAATATAAAGAATACATCAGCGTCACAACTGCAACTACAGGGTTGTTCAAAATTACTCATTTGATTTCAAAATTCCATATTTTCAAAAATAAATTATTCAAAATGATGCGTAACACATGAATACAAAGGAAAGCTGTGGAATTTTTTTTTTAAGAAAAAGGGAATATATATGACCTTCGTGTGCACTTCCTTTAGAAGCCGTTTTAGAAGCTTTCACGGAGCGACCTTGCAATTGGATCGCTCGTAGTAAACCAGATTACTGAATGTTTCGAAGCTGGCCTCCTCAGTCACCTGACAGGGACTTATGCGAATTCTTCCTTTGGGGGTTTGTAAAAGATAAAGTGTATATGCCACCATTCCCCACTAATTTATGTGAACATAAACAATATATTTCTGCAGCTGTGTACAATCTTTTACCACCGACACTTTACAAAGTTTTTGGTAGAAAGTTACACAATGAATTGATATTATACATGTAACTAAAGGAAGTTATATCGAACACTCGTAAAAGAAACTTTCTTATTTTTCCTTTGCATTCACGTATTGCTTATCATTCTGTATGGTTTATTTTTGAAAGTAATGAATTTTGAAGGTGAATGAATCATTTTGAATTACTTCTTTGTACATTACAAAAATTTATAGTGGATATTATCATGTTCTTTACACACTATAAATAATTATAATAAATTTTTATTTCCTCTAAGATTCTTTTAAAAACACGAACATAAGTTGGAATAACGAGTTTATTTTCGAGACACGATTGTCTTTTCCAAGAACATTAGATATAAGAAAATGAGATGAAGTTTGCCAGAGAGGGAGATTAGCTCAGATAGTTTCTAACCACTGGTAAAAAATAACTGAGAAGCATGACTTTGGCTTTTACACCAGCCCAGAAGTCAAATTAAAAACCGTAGTATTTAAAATTTATATAGGACAGTTTTTTAAAATTTCTTGTAAATAAAAAAAAAACACACAGAAAGATTTAATTGCTTATTAAGAATTAAAAAATTAGAAATACTTACCTTTTCAAATAAAATTCAATTTCCTCACACTAAATTTTGAAAAACGTGTGACAATTTGAAGCTAAGGACATTTTATTAAAAAGGGATCGTTTTATATATTTCCATATTACCTTGAAAAACAGAGGTTACATAAATCATTTATTTTTGTTATCGAATGTTTTGAAATTACGTATAAACATGAAGAAATTTATGAATTTTTACTAGTGGCATCTTTTTAACCCTTGATCCTCTGGAACACTATTTCGACGTCTTTATCTTGAGTGAAATCACGGACAAGAGACACGATAGAAATGTCGCTTAAGATGTCACTTACAGATTAAATGAAAGTCTCTTATAAAATCTCAATATGGGAATAAATATATCAATAAAATAAATATTATGAATAGACCAATTGGATAATACTACCACACTTAAAATCGTCAATCTTAATTTCAGGCATGAGAGGGCTTTTAAATTTTCCGAATGCGTTCCTTTGTTTGCATAACCAGAAAAAATGGTTCAAATAATTTATAGATTAAATTAAACTAAATTAAAGTTATATTAAACTTTACTAACCCAGAAAAGTGAACTATCTTGAAAATACAATATTACCGATAAAAATGTTCTAGGGAAAATATCTTCATAAGAGAAGATTTATTGCTGGCAATTTATTTTGTCTTTGTAGGTCTGTTATTTCTTATAGAATTAAATTTCTAATAATAAAATAATTTCTGGACAACACAAAATAAGAATAACTTATTCAGAGTTGAATTTTATTTTACTCTATGTTAATTTTTCATGATTTATTTGGTCCTAACCCATAAAGTAGACGTTATTTGATTAAGTAAGAGTTTATTGATCATTTTATCGTATTAATGATTGCAAATAATGTAGCAAAATTATTATCGAAACTTTATCCACATATCCAATTATAAAGTATTTTTGAAGTTTTCTAATGAATTTTTCTTTTATTCTATAACTATTTGCACGATCACAAGTTTAGTAACATTATATATAGTAATACGATTATCGTTATGATAAGATCAGCATTTCCAGCGCTCTGAACAAATAGATGCAAATACCCTTCCAGCAAATTAGGCTCCAAGTACAACACCAACCGATCCTTAGATATATTACCATGTGATCTGTATAATACTTAATTTAACTTCCCTGGAGGAAAAAAACAGAGAAAAATCTCAATTTTTGTGAGTATTGTGTGATTTCCGAGAATTGTGAACCGTCACTATTCCCGGAGAATCTGCCTCCCTATCGTGTGAACATAAATTCGTTGTTCACTACTGATTTAAAGTTTCCTATTTGTGCCACGACTTAAGTACACAATGCTTTAAAAGTAATATTTCCAAAATACTTTATCATTATTATTATTATTATATATATATATATAATAGCTGATAACTGCCCTACTTTTTCAGAAGATAATATATTTTGAACCTGTACGTAAAATATCAAGAAAATAATATATATATATATATATATATATATATAATAAAGTATTTTGATAATCTAAATGATAATCTAAATTTAAAATATTAAGAAATTTAATGTCAGTAATAATGGTTATCCACGATTTTCAAATATTTGAGTTAAGTATTTAATTGTTAATAATTTATCAATGAATGGGTAAGTAAGTCAGTAAATCTGTCATTCTACAGAATTCCGCATCACCCATGAATTACTGTGTAGTGCGTTGCGTTCCCATTTTTTTTACGTGGTCGTTCCCCAGTAAGCCTAAACCATGTAAAAATCGCCAACATAAGAATAAATATATATATATATATATATTCAAACCTTTTGAATATACTAACATATTTTTTGTGTGTGTATTACATTTCTATTGTCTTTATAATATTGTATTTTTTGTGTTATTTATGCTGTTGTAGCATGTCATCGTAAAACAAACTCAAACTGGAAAATGGAAACGCTCAAACTTAAAATGTCATCTGATGGAATTAGTGTTATTCTTGGAATGAAAACATTTTCACCCTCATACTTTCCTGTAAAAATAGTCGCTTCTATAAAGTTTTCCCTTAGAGTTTTCACTATGAGTCTGGTACCGTTGCATAATTTAGAAGGATTTAAATTACGCAACATTATTGGCGTATCAATCTTTAGGTAAAGAATATGAGGCGGTATGCCTGGTGGATTGAATGTGTGCAGAAACTCCACAGGATAATGAACCGTATCTTCTACCTCTATGACTGTATCTATAGACTCATACTTTATCTGTTCAGTTGTTAGTTTCTCTAACATAAATTCGTTAATTTTATCTGCTGAGTCATTTGTTGGAGTCAGAATTGCTCTTTCTTTCAACCACGATATGCTATCTTTTGTGGCGTATTCAATATTTGATTAAATTCTATCATTTAAAGTATCTTATCGAATTATCTGATATAAAAGAAATGTTAAACATATAAGACGAGTAAAGAGTATTCATAATCATTAATATAAAAACCACTACAAAATTTCTTTAACTTTTGTAAAAATATCAGAAAGAAATATCAAATATATTAATATCATCGTATGTAAATAAAATATATTTTGAAATATAATTAAGAAAACTTAACCAAACAAAAATACTTTAAAATTATCAGTAAAATTTTCAAAACAAAATAAATGGGAAAACAAATAAATATTTGCAAGAAAGAAAAATTTAAAATATGCTATAAACACTGAGCACCTAATGAAAATGAAAATCAAAAATTGAAGAGAGTAGTAAAATCATCCAAATAATTGAAAAGAGAAGCATTGACGTCAATCCTGTACTTGTGTGGAGAGGTCTTTGTTAAAGTCTTAATCCTTACTTCATATACAGTTAATGTAGTTCCTGCACATCTATGATGTTATGGGTGCCATCGCATACGATAGACGATCATCCTTAATATTGATCCACACGGTACCGTGACAGTCCAGAGGTTTCCAGGCGTTTGGGACATTTTTCAGCCACATATTACTCATAGCAGGGTTCCTGTGAGCCAACAGACAATTCATCCACTTACTGCAAGGTTAACAAATTGTCTCCACTGCATTTCATCCTCCCAGGCCAGCTCGATCCCCACATTTGTCATCAATTATATTCAAGATAAAAGCAAGTTGGACAGTCTACGAGAGTTTGGTCGAATTAGCACGTTTGTCAACTTTAGAACGAGGTGTACGACATCATACGGACTTATAAAGCCGCAATGACCGTATCACATCACACCATGCTGGCTAGAGGCGCCCAAAAGGTTACTAAAACCCTATTCATTTGCAAGTTTTCTTACAGTAAACGATCTTTTGTTATATTAATCACTCACTTACATTAACGTTGTATTTACGCATATACTTTCGTTTCATCTCATAGCTCTTGCTGCGCAGATTTTTATGCTAATGAGTGGTTTGAGAGAGAGAGAGAGAGAGAGAGAGAGAGAGAGAGAGAGAGAGAGAGGTGTGTGTGTGTGTGTGTGTAACAAACATTATTTAAAAACGAAACCTTTATAGCCATAAGTATCTGAAATTTATTAAAGCAGCCCTCTAAAACATTGAAAATATAACGAAGGGTGAGCGAAGAAGTTTAAAATGAACAGCAAAAGTTAAAGAAACCAAGCAGAGAGTAGAAATCTTGTATAATTTTTGTTATCCGATATAAATAAAAATCTTGAAGAAATCAAATAAAGTATATTTAATAATTTACATACTGACATTTGGTAATAATGCATTGGTATTTTTTAGTATCCGTATTTACTTTTTATCGTAAAACAGTTCCAGGGTGATTTTGAAGTTTTATGTACAATTAAAATTCAAAGAAAAATTTAGATGGTACTTTTTTTTTTCTGTAACATAAGAAAAGTTCAAATGAAAATAAATATAAAAACAAGAAAAATGTGTCCCTTTCAATTCTGACAATGCATCGTAAATGTTACACTGCTCTTAATTCTTCTATTTCTGTAAAATTCCGCAGATTCTGACAGTTTTTCCTTAATTTATGAATTGAGAATACAATATAAAGTTATATAAATTATGCTATAGCTATCCGGAATTTAATTTAACAAAAGGGAGTTTAGAGCACCTCTTAGAAAAAAAAATTAATATTAAGGAGGAACATTCCTGGGATTTAATCTAGAGATTTTACATTCATATTTGGACAAGACTAATTATGGTCCTATATTGTTTTTCTCACAAATACTACCATAGCATTTATCACCTTTCATTCACCGACTCTTCATTCTAACTTCTATACCTAGATGGCACTGAATATGAATGTTCAATAGTAAGACTTATTCATTTACAAAGGCACAAAATCGAAGGACTTGCAGTTGATTATTAAAACAAAACTTGGAAGGTGAGCGAAGGATTTTTCACTAACGTAGCAACACGAGGGCTATTGATGACGGACCCAGTAATTTTGAACTTCATTCAAATTATTAGAACGACACCCGAAAAAGCACCTCCTAATCCAAACTTCCAAACTACACAATGGGAAGACTTCGAGCCTCGACAAAATTAACTTGCATCATCCTCTCTACATAGCGGATCTTTAATGGCATCAGAAACTCGAAATTTAGTCTCGACGGAAACAACGCTGGTCATGAGGGATGTCGGCAGCCAAAGCTCGTTGGAGAAGCTGGTTTTGAAAAAATGGGTATAAAATTGATAATTTTACTAACTAAAAATAAAAAGAAGTTAACATCACCATTATCATTATTTCCTGAAATAAAAAATAAATTTAAAAACCGTAGTATAAATACAAAGACAAAATTACATATATCATTGTAACTGCATACTCATACAGTAGTTCAAATATTTTAAATAAATATGAAAATACTACTTGACTTTAATCGACTTATTCTCATCATTATACATAAAATATTTTTTAAATATAATATCACCAAGCCGTTTCCTTTGTTTGTTCTCTAATGAAGCAATAAAAAAGAACGAAAGCAAAATAATAATAATAATAATAATTCCAAAAGTTCTTTGCAAAGTTTTGCAATGAACAGATTTAGTCACCCAAGGTGCACTCTTTTTATAATTATTATTAAATTACTCAATTATGTATGAGAATTAAAGTTAAACAATGAAATATCGAGAATTGAACAATAGTAAACTTTTCCGATATTAAATTTAAATGAAACGATAAATTATTAAATTGAATATTACATCATCTACATGTAATTAAAATTGAAGCAAACGATAAAAAATTGAAAAGTGATCTGGTAGCCGAAACGCCTATCTGGTTAGCCCCTTGTGTGGCTAATAAACGTATGAGTTATTTTAGAGCTTCTAGTGTATCGCACAAAAATATGTAATGATATAGAATCATTGTTAAAATTTATGACTAAAGCCTTGATAACTGATAAGAGATCAAGAAATCATTTTTAAAAGAAAAGATCGAATTTCCCTACAGTACAAAAGCGTCTCATTAAACATTTTGCAGATAATTCTCATTATTATTCAAATAGGATTAAACGGACTTTCAGATCCTCACTTCTTAACGTGTGTCATAACAAAATTAAGCCCAAATCAAAAATACTATTAATAAGCAAATAGTTTGAGTATGTGAGTGTGTATGTCATCTGATTGTTCAGATCGTATTACAATTGTTATATAAAACTACCAATTGCAATATAATCTGAACAATAATATTACCTATTTATCATAATTTAAAGATATATTATTTATGTATATAATTAAATACGAGGGTTGCTATTTATATTTCTGGCCTTGGCAACAGTAAGTGTTGCTAGGTGACCGCAGACGATTTTAATCGAAAGTTTGATATTTTTAAACATAAATTCAGCAAACGATTTACCATTATAGCTTTATTTGTGTTGTTGACAGTAAATTGAAAAGTTCTTCTCTGTCAAAAAATGGAATTGAATCGTGAACATTTCCGTGCCATTATTTTTCATAACTTTCGACGTGGATTGTCAAGACAAGAGTGCTTCGATGAACTTAATTCTTTATACAGCGATAAAGCGCCATCCTACAGCACTGTAAAAAATTGGTATAACGAATTTAATCGTGGTCGATGTTCGATCCAGGACGAATCCCGTGCAGGTCGTCCAAAATCCGTTGTTGTGCCAGAAAAGATCAATGCTGTGCGTGAACTGATAAAGCAAGATCGTCATGTGACATACCGTGAGATAGAGGCGTCTTTGGACATTAGTATGACTAGCATCAATAAAATATTGCATGAACATTTGAGCGTAAAAAAAATTTGTTCGCGTTGGATCCCGCATAATCTGACAAACGCTCAAAAAAAGGCTCGTGTCGATTGGTGCAAGGAAATGTTGGAAAAATACATTCAAGGTACATCAAAGGCTGTGTATAACATCTACACAGGTGACGAATCATGGATCTATGCATATGAGCCGGAAACAAAACAGCAATCAACTGTATGGGTCTTCCAAGATGAGGCAAAACCAACAAAAGTTGTTCGAGGAAGAAGCACATCGAAACAAATGATTGCCTGTTTCTTCGGCATTAACGGTCATGGGGCAACAGTGGCGTTAGAGCAACGCAGGACGGTCAATTCTGAATGGTACACGACCATTTGTTTGCCAGAAGTCATCGGAGAAATTCGAAAAAAGCAGAAGAACAGGCGAATCATTCTTCATCATGACAATGCGAGCTCTCACACATCGACTCAAACAAAGGCATTTCTGACGGAGTGAAAGATCGAACTGATGGGTCATCCGCCGTACAGCCCTGATTTGGCACCCAATGACTTCTTCTTATTCCCACACATCAAAAATAAATTACGTGGACAACGATTTTCGACCCTCGAAGAAGCGGTTGATGCATTCAAAACGCATGTTTTGGAGTTACCTCAATCGGACTGGAAAAAGTGCTTTGAAAATTGGTTCAAACGCATGCAAAAGTGTATTGATCATCATGGAGAATATTTTGAAAAACAATAAAACCAATTTCGATCCTACATATTTGTTTTTTCTTTATTAGGACAGAAATATAAATAGCAACCCTCGTATGATAATTATTTTAATACAAAATCATAAAGAATTGTTTAAATAATGATACAATAACTAAAAAAGAATCTACTTCGGAAAAGGATTTCTACAATTATTTAACAGTGATTTTATTCCGAGAAAAATCGCGAATAAGAAGATCAACGATAGGGAAAATTTTAAAGAATAATAATAAAAATAAGAGATGTAGATTTTTTTTTTCGCAGCGATAAAGCCCAATTGCCTAATCGCTTTATATCACACACACTAAACTGGTATTTCCAACATTTCCACGACCCTGAACAGTGTTTACGTGATGCAAAGTTTGAAAGAGAGTGGTAGACTGAACAGTAGGAATAAAAGGTCAAGGTGAGAGGTAGCAATTCGTAAGAATACTTAAGTATTGAAAGCTTTAAAAAATTCACAGAAAAATGTTGTGCAAGCAAAATGTGTGACAGTTATCAAAAATGATAAGGAATTAGGAATACAGAGGGCGAAATAAATTGTAAATTTACTAAATATCACTCGTTTATCGATACGTAACGTTAAGGCTCCCGTCTACCCGCCATTTTGATTTCGTGGACGTAATGTTAATCCTATGGAATTTTGACTTTAATTCTCACATCTTTACTATTTGATCAATTTGAATGCAATAAAGTGCATCTGAAAGAGCAAAAAATAATCAATGCTTCTGTGGAATTACTTTTTTCCTAAGATGTTTAAAAATATTTTTATTCTTAATTTAATAATTCGTTTTTGAGTTTTCCGGTCTTTAAAGAATATTTTCAAATATTTTTAAAAATCGGAGGAAAAAAATAATTCCACAGAAGCATTCATTATTTTTTGCTCTTTCAGATACACTTTATTGCATTCAAATAGATCAAATAGTAAAGATGGGAGAATTCAAGTCGCTATTCCATAGGAATAACATTAAGCTAACGAAATCAAAATGGCGGGTAGACGGGAGCCTTAATTGTCACAAACAGCAACTTAAGTTTTTTTGTGTAAGACAGAAATATAAATAAGACTACTCATCATTGTAATTAAATATTTTGGTAAATTATATATTCATTTCAGCTTTAAGGCTGCTGTCTACCCACCATTTTTATTTCGTTAACGCAAAGTTAATCCTGTGGAATTTCTACTACTGTTCCCTTCAGAAAATTTTTACTATTTTATTAATTTCAATGTAAAAAGTGCATCCGAAAGATCGAAAAACAATGAAGTTTTCAGCGGAATTATATTTTTCTCCTATTTTTGAAAATATTTTTTTCCTGTGATTCAGTGATTCGTCTGTGAGGTTTCTGATTCTTGAAAGATATTCAAAAATATTTTTAAATAATTCAAGATAAAAACCAGTGTTTTTATATGGTGGCAAAGTTCATTAAAAAATTATTTAAATATTAGTTAAAACTTTGTAAAAAACCTATATCTCTCTCGTATTTAAAATCACTCTCTCTGCGAAATTCAATATATCTTCCACAGATGGCGCCAGGTTACTACACAAATTAAAGTTACAAAAAAAATTTATTGAAATATTAATTAAAACTTGTCGCAAATTTCTAAATATTGCATTGTGAGGCGAATAAGAACGATTCCCAACGTTCCAGAGCTCTAGCTTGATGGGAAGTTGGTTAAATTAACAATCGAAAATTTGATGACACACACACACCAAGTGAACTTCAGAAAAACGTTTTAAAATCGGAGAGAAAATGTAATCCTGCGCGTTCGTTTTCTTTGCTCTTTCTGGTGCTCTTTATAGCATTCAAGTAGATAAAATATAAAGATTTGAGGACGGCAGTAGAAACTCCACAGGATTAACATAACGTTCACGTAATCAAAATGGCGGGCAGACGGGAACCTTAAGAGATATTGTTGCCATCCTGTTTTACCCACAAGTAATTTAAATCTAAAAGGTTTGACGGAATTCATCAAACATTATATTAATTTCGAAAAAAAATATTTTATCGTTTTAATTTTTTTTTTTTTTTTTTTTTTGTTCCACCTTGTTGAGAACATCCTCTTAATAACATTATTTCTATTTTAACAGCACGTTTTAGAAACGTCGATTAGTGAAACTATAGCTTCCGAATGGACCGGAAATCTGGATGATATAACGATCCAATCGGCTTCCCACATCTATTCCCTCATCTTCTATTGGATATATTTGCAAATCGATTTCAGGATCTCCGTTCAAGCAGACAAAGAAACACAAATATACTTCGGAAACGGGAACTGAAATTTGATTAATCATCTCTCAGTTAATATTTATAATGCTACCACAGTTTATCTGTAAATGTAGAGGATTAAGGCTCCCGTCTACCCGCCATTTTGATTTCGTGGACATAATGTTAATCCTATGGAATTTTGACTTGAATTCTCACATCTTTATTATTTGATCTATTTGAATGCAATGAAGTGCATTTGAAAGAGCAAAAAATAATCAATGCTTCTGTGGAATTACTTTTTTCCTAAGATTTTTAAAAATATTTTTATTCTTATTTTAATGATTCGTTTTTGAGTTTTCCGGTCTTTAAAGAATATTTTCAAATATTTTTAAAAATCGAATGAAAAAAGTAATTCCGCAGAATAATTCATTATTTTTTGCTCTTTCAAATGCACTTTATTGCATTCAAATAGATCAAATAGTAAAGATAAGAGAATTCAAATCGTAATTCCATAGGATTAACATTAAGCTGATGAAATTAAAATGGCGGGTAGACGGGAGCCTTAAGTTACAGACCAGGAGTGACCAGCCATACTGTCTTTGAAACCTCATTTCAAAAAGGAATATTTAAAAGAGCCGTTTATTCGGTTTTGCTAGATGAAAATTGTAAAATTTCCCCAGATAGAACTCCCATTTTCCCACCGACTCCTGTAACCTAGTGGAAAAGGAAACGAACTCAAGGCTGGCGTTGTTTCCGTCTGGTCGTAGGTTAGAGTTTTGATGCCACTAAAGACCCACTGAGAAGTGGGGTTGGTACGTATTAAATCTGTCGAGGCTGTAAGTCCTCTCGTTGGGATAGTGAGGAGCATAGGAGATGGAGACACCAACTCAGGTTTCGTACTCGTCTCTTGACCGAGATTCAAAATTACTAGGTCCGAAACAAAAAAGTCCTCTCGTTGCTTCTAAGTACGACAATCAATTATTTCCCCCCAAAATGATTCAATTTGAAAATTTTTCATCGAGACAGTTATTCCAATTGAAAAGAAACTGTTTCCGGAAAAAAAAACTTAAACTGAGACTAATCTCAGTTTTCAGTACTTTTTTGATATTGATGTGAGCGTTTGCATTCAGTGCTTAAGTTCATTAAAAATAAAATACAAAAAAAAAAAAAAAATTAAAAATCAATTCCTACTTAGGTCAACAAGGAAAATTTTTATTCTAGTTACTTTTGATTAAATAATTACAATTCATATAAATATGTATATACATAAGACAGAATCACAATATTCAGTGGGAAAAGAAATTATTTTTCAACAGTCTACACGCTTCGTCAATGACGGTATTTATTCCTAAATTTATATCCCACTAAATATCTTATATAAGAGAAAAAAAAATTTCTCCCATATAAAACTAAAATTAATTATTTGAAAATCAAATAAAAAAAATTGTGCTTCGACGAGATTCGATCCGAAGGCATGAAGATTCTACACCGAAGCTCTACCAACTTTTCCATGGCAAGACAAATGACACAGTAGAAGCATTGGCTTGCTTCTGAATCCATCCGGTAAATTAAATGGTTGGAATGCAGTTTAGCCCAACTACCCTTTGCGACAGGAATTATTTGGCGGTATTTTGCCAAACTTGGCCACCCTGATCCTCTTTGCTGACTTAACGTTCAAACAAAAAAAAACGCCACGTTTGGCAATTTTCGAAATCGCGCCAAGTGGTTGGGCTAAACTACATTTTCACCAATTATATTTAATTAAATGAATTAATATTTGAAAAAACTGTATTAACATCAAATGTCATGCAAAAAAATGTATTTGAACTTGAGTGGATGAATAAAAAGTGTTTTATTAACGATTGAAAATTTGAACATGATATATAGAGAGAGGGTATGAACTAATAGTAGGAATTCAATAACCATCGATCTGTTTTAGCTAATCTGTGCATAACCGAGTTTGTGTTAACTTATCATCAACCAAATTTCGGGAAACTAACTGATAAAATGGGCCACATTTGTGAAGTCTCCACAATCAAATTTAACTATTAAAGGCTTTCTGTACGAAATTATTTGATAGAATCAGTTCAATATTTTTATTATATTTTGGAATAACATTATTAAATGTTTTTTAATTAACAAGAAGGAGGAAATAAAATAATCACTTTAAAGCATAGATCAGCTTAAGTTTACTGATAAATTTATAAATGGAAATTAAATTAATAAATTACTTTTGGACATTGAATAGTTTTAGCTTAGCACATTTCATACAGATATTTTATTTTAATTAGAGGCGCACCACTTGCCTGCGAGAGCTGCGCTGTGGGCACCTCTGTTCTGAACATTAGTAGGGCGAGGCGTTAATTATTGTTATTTCCACTAACCTATTAAAAGTACATATATTGAGCAATAATTTTTACCTCAAATTATTCACCCTTATTCTACAAATGTAAGAATTCTCGCGAATCAACCCTCTTGGTGGGATTTGTAAAATTTAAAAGTTTCTTCGCAATCCTATAGTAAATTTTGGATTTTCACATGGGAGGGTTAGTTAGGTGCTGCACTTCTTAGTTATAAATGGCATTTTCAACAACCGATTTCCTGACTCAACAAAAAATTAAGTATTGTCTTCTCCCAATCGGTGCGAACTGATTGAATCTGCCATTGGTTAGTATCTCCTTCAGTTCTTTCAGAGCTTCTAATGTGCCTACCGTTGTTAACTTAATTCATAATTTCAATTCGATATAAATGAAAAAGAAAAAATATATATATCCTCAGATTTTCAAATTACTCATCAAATAATTAGTAATGAAGACTTTACTACAGTGACTTTAGTCTTTTTGCGATTTTCCCTCACTAACCTACGGGACTTTATAATAATTTGAATCGCATAAAATTACAATTTTTCCCAACCACAATGAAACGTGATTGGGTAAATTAGATGAACATAAGAAGTGTAATGAATTAAATTAGAGCTAGTGATATATAAATGAAAAAGAATTCAAAGGAATATGAAGGGAGATAGAAAATAAGGTCAGGCTTATAAATATTCGTAAGTCGTACTAAAATACCACAGTTAATCTTTAGGATTGTAGCGAATCTTGTAAAAATATAAGATAATAATCAGATGTTTGCTATAAGTGATTGAATTAGAACGAGTGAATTGATAAGTTAATTTTTTATTTGTAGATCCTAATTTAGAAATGACGAGAAAAGGGGGATTCGAGATGAAGTGACCTTATCTACTCTTCAGTGATTATTAAAGAAGTATTTTATCTTGCTCTCAAGAATCTTCAATTGGAGTCCAATAATTATTGACTGTGCAATGTTAAAGAAAGATGGTAGTAGAATTAAATAATGAAGAAGGGTCATCACACTTCAAAACACAAATGTCATTCTTGACACTAAAATGTAAAAGTATATTGCTCTCTGTTTTTTTATACTAACTATTTACAAAAAGAAAACAAAACAATGTCTTATGATAACTAAGAGAAGAATTAAAAAAATGTAGTAATAATTTTTCTATCATGTTCAGAAAGAATGGATGATTTTTGTTTAACTTGTTACTGTGTAATATAAAGATTCCAAGCTTTCTTGTAGCCATAGTGGTAATTTCAGCAATGAAAGAGTGGGCCAGTTGGCTGAAGAAGTGACTTGTCATGATCTCGACTTAATGATTGACATCATTAGGTGACAAATTTTAATGATTGACATCATTAAAATCTGTTTTGGACCAGAATACTAAATTTCTTGCTTCCTCAAGGCAATGTGGACAAAAGGAATTTTCCTAATTATTCTTCAGCGATTACGGTGTATTTTTCAACTGACTTTAAGTTAACTCAAGTTTTTACTGGCCTTGGAAATTTTAACAGTTATTGGTTTCTGTTTAATTTAGTGATCAGATGACTCTGAGCTAGCGTTGATGCTGATGAAGATTTAGAACACTTTTTTTTGCACCGCAAATTACCCCCAAGAGCCCGAAAAATATTTAAGGCGGATTTGAAGTGTCTATCCATTAGCTGGTATCCTGTATGGTCTTACTGTCTTTATTTTTTATTTAAATTTTTAGCAACCAAAGAAGTTATTGCTTTAGTCAACCACAAAGTATCGCAATTGATTATCTTTTAAAATTTTATCTCAGATATTTTTGTGTATATGTTTCATGCCTGCTTTCCCCAGTAATGAGCTTAATTTTTTTTAAAAAAAATGTCACAATAAATTTCTCGTAAATTTTGTATTGGATTGAAATAAAATATATAAAAATTAAGTATTTTATTTACCTATCGATTGATGCATTACCAAAAATCATATGTAATCATAAATCAAGAAATGATGAGAAAATGAATAAAATTAATCAGAATTTCACAGCAGTGGATAGACAGCCATTTTTGTCTCAAGTTTTCAAACCACACCTTTTGAACTTGGTTTCCTTCTCGGAATGATTTGGAGTCAAATGATTGTATATCGATTTACTGTGATTATAGCCAACAAAAGGAATTTATGTTACAGATCACAAAATATAATAAATTAAAATTAAGCAAATTCTATTT